>VZSC01002100.1:167515-195370 GCA_013398225.1 Steatornis caripensis | reverse complement strand
CCTCGGACATCATCATCCTGCCGCACATTGTGCTCAACCGCCGCACCTCTGGCATCATCGAGATCGAGATCAAGCCCCTGCGCAAGACGGAGAAGAGCAAGTCGTACTACCTGTGCACCTCCGTCTCGGCCCCCGCTGCCGCCCTGGGGCCCGGGGCCACTGGAGGGCTCGCAGGTGCCGAGGGGCCGGCCGGGCCCCCGCCTTGGGGCGAGACCACCTGGATCTACCACGACGGAGAGGACACCAAGATGATCGTGGGTGAGGAGAAGAAGTTCCTGCTGCCCTTCTGGCTGCAGGTCATCTTCATCTCGCTCCTCCTTTGCCTCTCGGGCATGTTCAGCGGCCTCAACCTGGGCCTCATGGCCCTGGACCCCATGGAACTGCGCATCGTGCAGAACTGTGGCACGGACAAAGAAAAGAACTATGCCAAGCGCATTGAGCCTGTGCGGCGCCAGGGCAACTACCTGCTCTGCTCCCTCCTGCTGGGCAATGTCCTGGTCAATACCACGCTTACCATCCTGCTGGATGACATCGCTGGCTCTGGGCTGGTGGCCGTGGTGGTCTCCACCATCGGTATCGTCATCTTCGGCGAGATCGTGCCGCAGGCCATTTGCTCTCGGCACGGCCTGGCCGTGGGCGCCAACACCATCTTCCTCACCAAGTTTTTCATGATGATGACCTTCCCGGCCTCCTACCCTGTCAGCAAGTTGCTGGACTGTGTCCTGGGCCAGGAGATCGGCACGGTCTATAACCGTGAGAAGTTGCTGGAGATGCTGCGGGTCACCGACCCTTATAACGATCTAGTCAAGGAGGAGCTCAACATTATCCAGGGAGCCCTGGAGCTGCGCACCAAGACGGTGGAGGATGTGATGACTCCCCTCCGAGACTGTTTCATGATTGCTGCCGAGGCTGTGCTTGACTTCAACACTATGTCCGAGATCATGGAGAGTGGTTATACCCGCATCCCCGTTTTTGAGGGTGACCGCTCCAACATTGTGGACCTGCTCTTTGTTAAGGACCTGGCTTTTGTGGACCCCGATGACTGCACTCCACTCAAGACCATCACCCGCTTCTACAACCATCCGCTGCACTTTGTCTTCAATGACACTAAGCTCGATGCCATGCTGGAGGAGTTCAAGAAAGGTGGGCTCGTACCTGTGGCGGGGGTTTGGGGGTGCTGCTTGATGATGGTGAGCATCTGCCTTCCTACGCCGAGCTGGCTGGGAAGGTGAGGGAGCTCTTCAGAGATGTCGTCTCGGGTTCCTGCTCGCAGAGGGGTTTGGGAAGGTGCATTTGGGACAGAGAGTGGTGTGTGTTTAGGCATCTGCCAGATCTGCCCGTTCCCTGGGCCAGAAAGCTGATACGTGGCTTGGTATGTGCCCCTGGCCTCTTTTCCCCACTGCACTGGGATGTGTGTGTGGGCATGGTGCCGAGTAAGGTTGTTTTCTTTCTTGCTTTTTCCACTCATCTGTCCATTATAGTGAGAACCGCTGACGGGAATCCGCACCCGTTACTTGGCTGTGTCTTCTCCGTGCTTTTTCAGCTGGCCTGACAGTGAGGAGGGGGTGGGCGGCTCGGGTAGGTCACCCGTATCTTTCAGGCTTAGTGCACACACACGTGCTGAGATAAACAAGGCATTTTAGCTCCATTCATAGGCTCAGCTGGCCGACCTCAGCTCTGTGCTTGCATTCCTGTTATTTTGATTGATGCTTTGGTCTTGTAACTCAAATAGTTTCAGAGTCTTAAAATATTTTTGAAAGCACCTGTTGGTGCCACGCTTCAGAGTTACAGGTCTCTTTCCCTAGGCTTCCCTCTGCCCCCAGGACCACAGGCTCAGCAAAGACGTGACCCTTTCTACCTCTCCGATATAGCATGTGTATTAGTTGCAGCAGAACGGGACTGAGGCTTTCCTGCTGTGTCTTAATCGTAGGAGATGTTGACCTGACAAATGCGTCTTAATTCCTGTTAGAAGCTTTTGCTTATGAGAAAGGAAAAAACTTTTTTTGTTTACCCTTTTAAATCTGTTCCTCTCTGCAAGCCAAATAATAATGCGCTATGGCCTGTATAGGAAACAGCTTTCAAAGAAACAGTCAAGTGAAACTTCAAACAGTTTGGATGTGTGGATTCTCGTGCTGGAAAACTGAAGGCCATTGGAGAGCTGTGGAGCTGTTCATACCTGACGAGATCTGATCTGATCAAAGGACCTCCGAGTAGCTCAGTCCCTGGGACATGATCTGGCTGAAAGAGGAGATCTTTACAGCCGCACTGACCCCACAGTTAGGCTAACAAGGAGTATTTGAGTTTACCTTTTATCAACTGCAAAAGCTACCTTGAAAAGAACTTTGTAAATTGGTGAATGGTCTTTCTAGGTAATAAATTTAAATTACTACTTAAATTTCAGGTGCTGTTTTGTCCACATGCTGAGCTTTGACAGCATGGCATTTGATCTGTTTCTTCCTGCTTAACTCAATTTTGGGGTTTGGAAGGTTACTCGACTGGTTTCCTCGCCTTTATTTCATCTTCACAGATAGAAGGTGAACATACTCCTGTTTCTTACTGACCAGTGCAGCAGTGGCTTGCTTTATTTTTTTTTTCTGCCTCTGTGTAGTGATGGGGAAGCCTTACTTGGGTTCAGAGCTGGTGAGGAAGAGCCTCCTCAGCTGTGGTTTCTGTGCTGTGGTATCTGCAGCTCAGATCTGGGAAACTTGATTATGTCACTTAACTGTTGGCTGGTTGAGATGGATTTTGCTGCATGTGCGGGCATAGGGTTCTTCTCCCTCTCCTTTCCCTGTTACTCAGGCTCCANCCTCAGCTGTGGTTTCTGTGCTGTGGTATCTGCAGCTCAGATCTGGGAAACTTGATTATGTCACTTAACTGTTGGCTGGTTGAGATGGATTTTGCTGCATGTGCGGGCATAGGGTTCTTCTCCCTCTCCTTTTCCTGTTACTCAGGCTCCAGACAGCATGATGGGGTTCTTAACCTGTAGTCAGACTTATGTTTTGTATAGTTTTGTTGTAGCAATGCATCTGAAGAAATGAATATTATGTTGATTGCTTTATTTCCCCTGTCTGAAAGAGATGAAACGCACTTCTATGTCCTTTTATTTAATAGCTGTGAGGATGAGGTGCACACTTTAATCCTGCAAGCGTGGCTAAGGCAAATACGCCTCCTTACAGTTCCTGAAACTTGTGCTTAAAATAGGCTGCTTAAAAATTCTCTTAGGTGACTTGAAGGTGCGGACCAGAGATGGCTTTCTCTAGTAGCTAGAAGACTTCCCTTGCCCGCACTAGGAAGCGTCCCAGCAGCACAAGTTTAGGTGACTTTCTAACACGTGTGTTTGCTCCTGAGATCGCTGTGTTCTGGAATAGTCTCTGTAGTTGTGAATTAACTCAGGGTGGTTTGATCATGCTTAACTGTTTACTCCGGAACAGCTATGCTGGTTGGTCTGTATTGTCAAGCCCTGGTGTTAGGACCAGCTCTGTCCTAACTGGTTTCTCTTTAAAAGTGCAGATACAGTGGAAATAAATGCCTTCCTTTGTGTCCTTTGAAATGAATGTAAATAACTGATAGCTTCCTTGATCTGGCATAGCGCACCGTCTTTTGCAAGAGTTCTTCAAACTTTCTTCTTCAGAGCAACCTTGCCAAATTCCCGTGAGAATGTACAAATTAAGGGTGAGAATCAAATTGCATGTTACTCTCTGGTAGAGTTGAAAATAAATAAGCTTACAGTTTTTAAATCGTTCCCTTCCCACCACATTGACCTTCCACTGCAGCAGGCTTGCTTCAAAACTCACGTGTATGTGTTGTTTTTTTTTTTTTCTTCACTCAGGTCCCTGCTAGCACTGCTCACTGCAACGGGCAGCTCATGTGTTAGTGCTGTCTGTTGAATGCTTTAATTAGTTTAAGGAGAGAGAGGTGGTTTTTTTTTTTTGCAAGAAGTTTGGTAATTAGCTGACTAGGTGGGGTTTTGAAGCTCACCTTTTGGGCAGGAGCAAAACATACTTAACCTGAACACAGAATGAAGGCTTAGGAGGAGGAGACTAAAAGCCAAGCGTGGCAGGATGCATGTCCTTGCGCTGTTGTGGAAGACGAAATGGGTGGTTCTGTACTTGTTCTGGTACTTAGGCTGAACAGCTGGAGGATTTGGTGGTGGGGCTATTATTAATGCTCTTTGCCTACAATTGCAAAATGAGTATCTGTTTCACTTCTATGCTGCCAGGCAAGAAACTGAATTTTAAGAGAGTGCTGCAGCACATTCCTATTCTTTCGCTGCTCTAATATCTTGAAGTGTGAATAAACGTGATTGCTGAAGCAATCTGCAAAAAAGCTTCTCTTCTGAAAAGCACAGTTTAGTTACAAATAAATAAATAAATAGCTTTTGAAAGAGGGGCAATTTTCTGTTCCCATCAACAGACCTTAAACCTCTACCAGCACTGTCACATCTATCTGCCTACACGTTGAGCAGACAGAGTGCTTAATTCAATCATTCCAATTTCATGCAAGGAAGTATAAGGTACCCTTTATGCTGTCCTAGGAGATGACCGGCCTAACTTTCCTCAGTGCAGAGAGATATCTCATTCGAAATAAGTTCTCTCCCATGCGATCTCATGTTGGCCATTGCTGTAAAGAGGAACAAGGCATTACCTGTTCCAGGATTGATTTGTATCCTGGCTCCCAAGCTGCAGCAGGGAGTGAATGAGCAACGAAGTCCTTTTTGGAAAGAAGCTAGTGAACCCTCTCTGCTGGTCTCCTTTTTCTTGTTGACAAGCATGTGGGCTTGCTTCCCCCCCTGACCCCCACTTTTTGACAGTTTTCCTGGGTCTCTGCTCAAATGCTCTCTGGCACTTGCTATTGGTGTTTTTCACAGGCAGATCTCTGCGTGTGTGATCCTAAATCCAAAGTGTTCTATTTCTAGCTCCCTGCCTGCCAGAGCTACAAGAATTCAGCTTGAAAAGCCTCATGTTGTAATACTAATATTTTAAGATTGGCCCACTTTCTATGAGCCATTGTGCGGCTGCTTTCCTGGTGGCCTGGACAGCTTTGGAGGGCAGCAGTTTCTCAATCGAAGTCCTCCTTACGTGGGGACTTTGAGTCATGTGTTTTGATTGTATTTATATCTGTCTCCACTACTTTGTTATACTAAAGATCAGAGTTAATAACATGTTACAAAGAGATCACAGTAACTGTGCAGCAGTTGTGAGCTCTTGTTTTTGGAATCACGTGGCAGCCTTGAGAAAATTCCCAGATTCCTTATTAAAATCATTGCCAACTGGACCTTAAAAGATTTTTCTTTCCTAAAAACCTTGTCAGATTTAACTTGATTATCTTCTCTTCACGCTCTGTTGGTCTTGTATTGTCTGTTTTTAATAGTGTATGTTTGGTGGCTGTATTTAATAGTCAACATAGGACCTAGAGAAAAACTTTGGCTATTTCTTTTCTAGCTCCTCTTCCACCTCCAAAGAAAACCAAGCCCCAGCAACCTGAAACCTAAACCTCTTACTTTTGAGAGAGCAGAGAAGAATACCTAGATGTATTTACTCCTCTTCTGAGCACATAGTTCCTCTTTTTGGAAGCAGGTAGGACAGCAAGTGAGTGGTAGCCCAGGGATCCAAAGCTCTGCATTACTGTTCTTCGTCTGAGTTTTTTTTTCCTGTTATTAGGTCACTTACCTTTCTGGTACAGCTCTAACCCAGGCTTGTAGGTGGCTTCTTTCCTGGTCCTTTTCAGGTTCTATGGGTTCTTATCCTGCTGAATCTGAGTCCATACTTCCCATGAATAACCTTTCTTTAGTGGATCTGAATGCCCACTTTCTAGTTTGTCTAACAGGTTGTCTCCTGAGCCATATTTCTGTATGAGCCTGTGTCTGCAGCATTACAAGAAACTGGAAGAAACTACATATATCCCTCCTGGGATTATCACAGGCATTTAGAACTTTCTTGGAAAACAATATCGTTTTCAAGGCTACTTGGGTAACAAAAGGCACCTTCTCTGATCCTTTCTGGGAAACTAATATAAAGAGAAAGGTGTTGAGGAGGTCCAGCATGGAGACTTTTTTGTGTGAAGAGAGTAGGGGAGTGGTAGGTGGGAGGGAACTTGCCACCAAGATACAGAAGAGTTGGCATGATATGCCTGCAGATTTGTTCCCTGAACAAAAATTGCATGTGGGGGTGGGGGTTGCCTCGTGACAAACTGTTTCTTGGCTGGCTGACAGCGTAGCACCCGCAGGTACTGTGCTGCCAAGAGCTTTGCTGGCCTTGCAGAACTCCTGGGGGATGCGTGCTCGTTCCACTGGAGAGGAGCAGATAGGGGTTAGTGCAGGCAGCCCTCCTGCTGGTATGCTGAAGGGGAGATGTCAAGGGGAATGCACTGGAGAGCAGCTCCAGTTCTTCCTGGGCTCCTTACTGTGAAGCTTTTTTAGGGACCAGGAGAAGAAGAGATGTTGCTGGAGAGCAGCAGTGCTGCTTCACCCTGGACTTGGTGAGGAGCCCAGCTGGAGGCTCCATGCTTCTGCTGAGAGTAGACAGAAACATGTGGTTCAGGTGGCTGGCAGGGAGAGGAGTAAGTGAATTAAATGGCTTGAGCAGTAGAGGTTTGAATCTGATGCTCGTGTTGGGTATGATTCTTGGATTGGTTTTTAACCGGTTGCTAGCAGATCTTCTTGTAATTCAGCAAAGACAAGAAGTTGCTGTTTCTTCCCCTCAGCTGTTTGCTAAGTTAGCAAATGCATTCCTGCACTGAAGCTGATGGGAGTGAATTCCACCACAAGTGAACTACATTCCTATCTGCTTTCTCTGTGTCTGTAAAGGTTATCTGTAATAGGCACAGATGTAAACTTCAGGTCAGTCTGTGCACCCAGCAGCATTTTGTGGCCAATTTTGGAGTAGAATAGAGAGAAGAGGCAGAATGTCAGCTTCTGAGCAAATTCAGTAGTGCAGGAAATTGGTCAGGTAGTTTAACCATTGCAGTATTCTTCCAGAGCTGGGATTTTCTTGAGTTTCGGTGTTTCTCTGAACATGAGGTTCTGAGGAGCAGAACACTTTCTTTGTGAACTTCACTTGACTCTAAGGGTGTAAGGATGATGACAGCAAAGCCTCTGCAGTAGTACATGCCTGGCAATGGCTATGGCTGCTTAGAGAAAGTATTAGAAAAGAGCAAGTTTATTTTGTTCCCCACGGAAGCTTACTGATCTCGTTAGGCTGCAATTCAAGAAGTTCTGGAAATAAAGGTACTGTCTTTATTAAATAGCCCTAGATGCTTATTTCTTTCTGTGAGTCTAATCAACACTGAACCGCGGTCAGCTCTTGCACATAGACAAACAGCAGTAGTGGGGTATCTCCTGTCAGTAGCTTTGTAGTGCTGGTGGCAGAAAGAGGTGGACCTAAAGGCTACATTTCTGATTGTGACTTCTGTAGGAAGCTATTGAAAGGTACTTTTTTTTTTGGCAGGCTGTGATACCGCTCTAGCTGGTAATTGAGGAGGTGAGGGAGCTGGCCACCTCACACTTTGTACACGTTATGAGCCCCAGTCCCATCCCTTCTTTATTGAAGGAATCATTATAGTGAGTGGGAGTATTGGGGGGTTTACTTGGAGTATCAATGCCATTAAACTGTAGACAAGGTTTACTCATCTTCCTGGTGTTGAACAGTGTCATATTTTGCCTTGCTCATTCAGAGTGCAGATAGTCTAGCGCACAGGAATTAAGACCTGGAGAATCTGAAGTCTCACTACTTCACCTCTTCTAAACACTTTGCAATGTATGCTTAATATTGAGTCATAAGTCAGTTTTACAGCTGCTTAGGCACCATCAAGTAGGCCTAGAATGAAGGGAGTGGCTGAGCAGTGCCTTGAGTGAGTCTGTATCTCATCGTGCCATGCTTTTGCCATTTACACTTAACAAGAGCTCACTTTTTCATTAGTTTATGTGCCTCTGCAGAGCTGTGGTGCAATTGCCAGCCTACATAGACCAATTGCACTTCTAGTCTTGAGTCCTTCCCCATTTCACTAATGAAGCTTCTAAAACTAGCCCTTAACACAGAGTACTCTGAACTGTACCCTGGTGAGCATGACCTGGCGCTCTTGTTAATTTGACAAGATCCTGAAATACAGCCTACCAGCTACAAATAGGAGTGTAAATACTTGGTGCTCATGAGCTACAGCCAACAGCATGTGGCTAACAGTCCCAGATCAAGATGGTTGATCCAGCCTGGCTCACTGAGTCATTTCAGGACTATCTAGTGATGGGGTTTTGTTTCACTTTTGAACAATATATAAACATAGGAAAAGAGATGCGTAAATCTGTCATTAACCTTCTTGTGGTGGAGTCCACTTTTTCCCTTGGCCTAGAAATCAGCATGGCCCAATAGATGCTGGCAGAAGCAGCTGTGCTGGGAATAAACTAGGACTAAGTGTGATGGTATACAAAGCACCTGTGAGAAGGGCATGAAAAGTAAAGCTGGTTAAGGAACTATAAGGGGGAAAAGATGACCTAGTCACCTCACTGTAGGTCTTCTTTCAGAGAGGTAGGTCTAGGGTGTGGGGAAGAGAAAGGGATGTTGTGGAATAGGTAAGCTGAGAAGCCCTGTGGTATTCTAAATGGCTTTTTGTACAACATGGGGTAATGAAGTTCTGATTCTTTAAAACATATTGTTAGAGTTAAGGCAGAGAAACTAGTCTCCTAAAAGATTTCCCATAGCTGCTTTAAAAAAAAAAAAAACCCAAACCAAAAACCCCCAACAAACCAACAAAAACCCCACAAAAAAACCCTGCTAATGTTATGACTGCAGGACATGCAACTGTACTGCATCTTTCACAAGGTGGACTTGGAGGAACCAGATTCTTATTTGACGCTCTAACTTGAAACATGAAGTTGCAATATCAGAAGGATAGATGGCAGAGAGTTCCATCATTCTTCGAGAGAAACTGGATTCTTTTGACCAAATGTGCTTAACACAGTGGCCAGCTAAGTTTACCTTTCTGTTCCTGGTCCCAGTAACAAAGGAGGTTTGACTCTTTCCAAACTTGTCTCCCCTAACTCTTTCCTTTTTTTGTCCTCCTTTACTCAAAAGTGTTCCCTTCCCTGTTTATGGCTCTGTCTGTAGTAGCTTTCTGCTCTGGAGAGTCATGAGTAGGGGCCCTTGGAGACCTTCGAGCCATTGTTCTTGTATGTTGTGTTAAAATTCATGGAAGCCTTCCAGAATTTTGCTGGGCAGCCAGTTTTCACTGAAGAGAAGAATCTCTGTCAGGATTTGCCACACTTCTGTGTTGTCTATGGGGCATCGTGTGGGCGGTCTGTCTTTGGCGGCTGTGTTGTTTGTGTACAACCTGTGTGTAAGAGATGTTTCTTTGTCTGGCACGTTGGAAATTGGGATTCTTACATGGGTGTTTGTGGTTATTTTTGTGATTTAAAGACATGAGTCAGTCTTGCTCTTTACCTACTGGTGATGATAACTGCTTGAGAGGACTAGTAAAAGAATACTAGAAAAGCAACTTGTAATCAACTTGTCTGAAAATACCCAAGCCCTAGTTTGAACAGGCACCTTAATGTTAAGAAAGCTTGTGTGAATGGGACTTACTTGTCTTTTTGAAGCATTTTGCTTGTAAATTGTTGGGTATAATAATTTCAGTGTTTAAATATGAAGCAACAGCCCTCCTCATCAAGAAATTGTACTTTGAAGGACAGAGTAAGTGTGATGCCTGTCAATCTGGGAACTGTGAAACCTGATGATTATTAAGGCCTCAAGAGTTACAAGTTAATGCGATTGTGCTGCAGTTACTAATTAACCAAGCAAGTGCTTTGCTCCAGCCAAAGGAGCTGGGGCCAGAAGATGAGCACATACATTTAGTACAAAAGATCCGTATAGTTTTGTTTTCTGTAATGCTTTCCGTTGGGATTGCACCATTCTTTTGCTGGCAGTCCTAAAGGATCTGCTCTTCAATTGACAGTGGTGTTGTAACATTGCTCTCTGTGGGGTGAACCATGCCATCAAGACCTGGCTCCTACTTGCTTGAGGTTCTCTCACACAGCAAGCATGAATGAAAGTTGGGGGTTTTTTATAGTGAGGTTTTTATGGTGGTATAATCTCTTGCAGTGATATGACAGAGCCATCCGTGACTGTTGATCTTTTTGGAGGTGAACAAGGTGTCATTTTCCTCACTTGTCCATGGGCAATGAGGGCAACAAAATGCTGACTCTGCCTTAGCTGGATACTCTGCTGCCAGGAAGCAATTTTAAGAAGGATCTTGCCATTTCTGGTTTCCTTCCAGTGCTCCACCTCCTGCTTTTAGAAGATTGTCCTGCCTGCCCTTTGCACTGGGAGGTTCAAAGCGCAACCCTTGGCTGAAAGGGAGCCTGCAGGACCCCTTTCCGCACAACAGTTATGTGAGGACAAGGATGATCAGTTGCCCACTTTTATGGCTTGTGAATTGCTTGTCAGCAATTTCTAGACTCCTACAAAAAAGGAAGAAAATCTGCTGGTGTGAACTTGTTCTTGATAAAAATTTACAATCTGGCATTGAAAGTAGGTGGGGCTGTGGGTTTTAGGCAAGCTGCAGGCTTGGTTCTTTCTATTTAGCCTGGGATATCTTTCCTTTGGAAGCAAGTACAGCTCTTACAGTTACCACTCCCGTACACACCAAGTGCAGGCAGGGGACTTCAGTTGATGTTACAGGGCATCTAGTAAGAGGCTTCAGTTAAATTTTGTACTAGGTAAGGTAGGCCTGAATTGTGGATTAGAGTTATTCAGTAGCTCTAACTTGAACTCCAAGGGACACCACTAAGTTTTTCCTTCAAGGTGGATAAACTATTGTGATATGTTTTGCTGTGTGAATTTGTGTGGGTTTTTTCCCCTGCTGTGTAACTGAGTTACATCTACAGATAAAGCTTTTTGACTTTCAGCTTTTATTTTAGTGTCTTGATGTAGTATGTTTGGGGCGTGGGAGGAAGCATCTCTCAAGATACCAGTTATATGAAGACTTGCTGCCCAGGTCTTGCTCTTCCTCCAGCAGAGGAGAGGAGTAAGGGATGCCTCACTGGAGGCTAGGGCAGTGGTCCTGTGAGTAGCTCATGATATGGACTTACATGGTTGTAGCCGGATGGGGTTTATGCTGCTCTTCAGCTGCAATCTGGTCTTTGTATGCTGGTTCCTTGCTCTCATTGGGAATAACTTTTATCTTCTCATTGATATGCTAGTTTGCCTGGAGCCTTTTGGGGTGCTTAGGCTTGAAAACACTGATAACTCCACAGCTAAATTTAAGAACTTCACACTGCTCACCGGGAGTATTTTTTTTCTTCTCTTAGTGTTGAAGAATTGCTTGTGCTGTGTGAATGGGATTTCTCCCAGAGAAATCAAAATCCCTGTCAAAATCATTGTCTGTTTCTCTCTTAATAAAAATCCTATACAGTGTACTACTTTAGGCTCAACATCAGCTACTGAAAGTTTGAGTGCTCACTTGCAAGAGAAACGAGAGGCTTTCTTGTATCACGTGTAGAGGAAACCCTGCTTCTGTTCTAGCGTATTTGTGTTTTCCTGTGACCCTTACAGAGATCACAGCACGCTTAAAGCTTTATTCCCTTTCCATATGATGGAGCCTGCCTCTCTATCCTAATCAGGACTGACAGTTTTGTAGGTATTTCTGTTGGCTTGACAAAGGCCCAAGGAGGATTACGATCACTAATGTGGAATTGCTTTGCCAGTAGTTCACTGGTTTAATCCAGCTTGTGTTGCATTGTCGGAAGGCTCCCAAGGAGAACCTGGAGACAGAGAAGTTGCACAGATCACCCTGTAGGCAGTCTTGGTGGAGGGTGAAGCTTCCCAACGTGGGAATCCCCTGAGGTTAGAGCTTAAGGAAGGCAGTTGGGGCAGTGAAAAAAACTTAATTACCTACATAATGGATGCAGTCTCCAAGAACTAGAGCAATCTGTTGCTTCATGACAATTGAACCTGTGAGTGCAGTTGTAGTGTGTGCAGACAATGTGGAGGCAAATACAGTAGCTTTTCTTTTTTCCTGCTTTCTCCAGTGCTCCTGCTGGTTAAGGGTGGGCTTGAAGGTTTCCCTGTACTGTGTGATACACCACAGACAGGAATCCCAGTCTCTCCTCGTTCTCTGCAGGGGCACACCTGCTGGGCATAGGATGAGAGGTTTACTGGGAGAGCTGTGATCCCAATGGCTCTATTCTGTTAATGTGGGGTTTTTTGCTTTCTAGAACAGCTGTTTTGAATTTTCTAGTTTTTGCTGTAATCTTTGAACAAACTTGCTTTTATTAAATGAGAGACTGAGGAAGGGGGTGGGGTGGAGGGAAGACCCACATACATTTGAGCATCGAGAGCATTTTCACTTCTGATTCTTGGCCTGGCTTTAACTGGGTTTAAACTTGTTGCTTGACTGCTGTTTGAACATGGTCCAGTGGTAAGAGGCTTTAATACATTTCTTCTTTGCAAATCATCAACCTCACATCTTCCAGTAAAGGAAAGAATTTGGGAGTATAGCTTCCAAGAGTAATAGCCCTCTCAGCCCCACGCAATGCACAGGCTCCAACCAAAAATTTCCAAGGAAAATATTCAGAAAGGGGCAAGTTGTCTAGCTGTATCCCTGACGGTTTTGCATTTAAACTATTGGGCTCTGCAGAGAGGTCAGTGTGCTCTTTTTTTCAGATAGACATGCAGTCATCCTGCAGCTAATAACTATGCATAGAGTAGAGAAATTAACAACATGCCTTTTATTTCCCAAGTTTATACTTATGATGCTCTGTAGTTTGCCATTTTTCCTGCTATGCAATTAATCTCTAGCTGAAAATAAGCTTGGAAGTATTGGAGGCTGCGTTCAGGTACCCTGCTTTCTACTTGCATCCAACTGCTAATCAGCAGAAAGAGCTGAGTGCCTTGGGAAGTGCTTTAAAGTCTTAAAGGAGGTTTGCTGAGCAGAGAACCACCATGAAGAAGGTGGTGGTCTTGGGTGGCATTTATGCTGAGTCTGGGTCCACATCTGTTTCCTCTGAAAAGCACTTACAACAGCAGTATCCTGCCAGTTTTTAGTGGAAGTTTCAACTTGAACAGTTTTTCAGGAGGGAATGAAGTGTTTCAAATGCAAGAGATTCTTTCAACAAACAAGGTTATCTTAACCATCGTCTTCAGCGCTGCAGTTGGTAGTTGGGACAAGGAATGAGTGTGTAGTGCGATTAAACATAATACTCCCAAAGCTAGAGGCAGCGTGCAGTTTCTGGGAGGAAGAACTCTTGCTGTGGTAATGCTTGTGAACAATTCTCCTAACAAAAGGAATTCTCATTTCTCAGTGTTTTCTGTGGCTTTGGGGATGATTGGGACATAAAAAACCTGAAGATATGACTGGAAGCAAAAGTTCAAGCAGATAAGAACAGATTATCTTTTTAACCTCATAAAACTGAGTTTAAAGCATAAAGGAGATTGAATTTTCCTATTCCGGTTTGTTTGTTTCCTCCAAAATGGAAAAATGACCCAAGGAAATCAAGGGCATAACTGCTTCAAGTGACTTGAGAGTTGGGTGAGGATAAAGTGAAGGTTTTAATCTTTTGGATTTCCTAGCGCTGTCCAAAGGTGAATATAGACTGTGTTGCCTTCTTGTGCTTCAGTTGCTTTGCTTGAGAATGAGGACTAATTTTTCTCCCCTTCCCTTGTATTAACTGAATGGTTTTGTGGGAGCCAGTGTTTCAGCTTTTCTCCTGTAATTTAAGGTATATAATAGGAGTTTGGTTTAATCTCCATGTAATAGCTTCCTTACATGATGATTGCAACTTTCTTTAGACTGACAGTCCTTCCAGTGGCTCAGATTTTGTTTCTCTTGCCCTGAGGCCCTTGGCTGTCAATGTCTTTACTTACTGTTTTCACTGTCCTTTCTGCAGATCAATGTGTAGTTGTCCTGGCACTGTTGCTGGCAGAAGGTGAGGAAAATCAGAGAGAGACTAGGACACTAGCAACAGATGAGATGAGGCCATCCAGTAGACAAGTGTGTGGAGACACAGTTAAGGTGAATGCCCCAATGGTTAATGCTTTGTTCGGTGTGACTTTATGGGTGCTAAAGTTGCTGCTGTAAAGTTCATTGTCGAGTGCTTTCTAACCTCTTACTGACACAGGGGGGTTTAATCTGTTGTTTTTTCCTTACCGTGCCAGAGGTGCAATTTATCCTTTTATCCTATGCTGCTTGGCTTTTGTTTTCAGACGGTTTTAAAGTAATGTCCAGTTTAGGATTGATTTTGAACTAAATATTTTTCTCTTTTGCTGAAAACCTAGTTGGCAAGTCTTTAAGTGGCATGTGTGTTACTGCTTAAATTCCCAGTCTTGAGGGATATGCGAGTTGCTCTCCTTTTTTCTTGTCAGTGGCAAGGTGATAAGCAAAGTGAAATTAAAAAATCTTGGCTCCCTCATGAGCCAGGGACTCTCGAGCTCTATTCCTGGTGCAGCTGGACAGTTGTTCTTGCACCATGGACAGATTAGTTACACTGGAGTAACACAGCAGTGTTCCTCATTGCCATCTGTTCCAAGGAGTCTCGAGCAGGCTGGGTAAGAGGGCTGAAGTCACATAGATCCAAGTCTCTTCTACTGCTGGTGAAATTTGGGATGAAAAGGATGGCTTAGTTGGGCTTTTTCCCTTATTCTGTGGGTGATGTTGTGATATGGGGAAATAGCAGCCCACCGGTTGCTATTTGTCAACAGTTAAGGGGGTGTGCAAGATCTGTCCTTTTGATAGTCCAGCCCTGCTCTAGGGTGGTGCAGGTTACCTCCTCGGTATGCCACTCACTCTGTCCTGCTTTTTCTGAGTGTGTTGGCAGAGACTGGATTCTGCCACTGCTCTGATGGTTATGTTGGGCCCATGTGCATGTCAGGGTCTGGGCTGGACTCGCCTCCATGACACAGAATTGAAAGAACCTGTGTCTTGTTGATACCGTTATCACGATGTCTCTTCATGCTTCCGTTAATCACTGATGTCTGATTAAAGTGTCTGTTACTGCAGAAGCCCAGTGTTGGATTCTTAATCAAGGGCACTACTGTGTTGTGCTAGCATGAAGAGTTTTGCTGTGGTTGTGATCTGTCTAGCTCCGTCCTGGTTCTTTATTGTTTTCTGTGACATAGGAGGTAGGAACACAATGGAGGAGCTGAGAATTTTGCTGCTTGTCCCATTCAGAAAATGGATGCGACTGGAACAATGAAGACATCCATTTTCTCATCCCCCTCTCAGGGGTTAGACTGGTGCAGGGAAGAGGTGGACAGGGACTAGTTAATCCTTCTTCCCTTGACTGACTAAAAGAAGAGGTGAGTGAATGGTATCCTCCAGTAAGGTGTAAATTCAGGAATCTCATTAGAAAAGTTGCTACCAGAAGTGACAGAAATAGATTTCTAGCTTCAGAGAAAACTACTTTTCCTTAATTTTTAATCCCTTTGTGTTGGAACAGGGAGAGGGAGGGGGTGATGGCAGGACTAGGTAGGGCAGCCTTTGAAGGCTGCGCAAGGAAGAGATGGGAGTGTTGCAACCTTTGAGTTGTTAACCTTTTGAAGTCGCATGGGGTAGATACCTCATTACCCTTGCCCCAACGCATGCACATTTTTACCTGTGACATACCAAGCAAATTGCCTTCTGCCTCAGAGATGGTGAAGAGTTGTTAAACCTGTTTGGCTTCAAGGCAGTCGTTCTGGGGATTCTCTTTATCTGCAAGTGAGGGTCAGGAGGCCTGCAGAAGCCACCCTCCTCTTCCCATGTCTGATGTCCGTTCTGCAGGACCAGCGCTTTTTTAGGCGAAAGCTCCTGTGTTGGGTGAGGGGTTTTAGTAAGTGCTTACAAAAATAGTGGTAGATAATCCCTCCAGGGTCAGGTAACGGGGCTGCAATGCTTGTGGGGAAATCTGCATCCACGATTGAACAAGCCAGTGACTTCTCACAATAGGGACAGTGCTTGAGTACAATGTTTGAAGATCTTGTTAGAGAAATTGAATGTTAAACTAGGTTTGCAGTTTTGTTTAAAATTTGATGCTAAATTCTTGAAGCCAATTGTCATGTGTTTCTTATTTTCCCTATCAGAATAAGTTGCTTTTAACATATGTGACTGACTGCATCAGTGTCTGTCAAAGTGCTAACTTCAGCATGAAGAAACAGTTTATCTGTATCATGTACACATCTTGGCAGTGATCGTGTTCCTTGGTGTATAGCACATCTGTAGCAGGTGGCAAGAATACTGAACAAAGCTATGAGCATTTGTTTCCTTCTTTTTTTTTTTCTTGCAGCTATTGCAAACTCCTATGAGATTGCTGAGACAAGCCTGGGTACTGGGGTGGTCAAGGAGAATCCAGAAGCTCTCGAAAGAGAGGGAAAGTGAGAGAACTGTGATTTTTTCAGTGCGTGGGAGAAGGTTAAAGCATAAAATACAGAAAATTAAAACTATTATAGAAATAGGAAAAAAAGTAGGAAGAGTAAAACCTACTGATGAGAATAATCACTTAAGTATCTGACCTCCCTCTGCTGCTCTTGCCAGCTGATGTGCTCCTAACTTGCTATTTGTGCTCACCTGTGTTTTTAGCATGTCTCAGGGATCCGTTTAATATTAGTAAAATAGGTGCCACATAAGACACAGGCAAATGAGCATTCTTACTATTCCACCAAAGGGTATGACTCATTGCTGAAGTGATGGTTCATTTAGTGGAGCAGTTAAACTAAAAGTATGGAAATTGTCAGAGTTTCCAGTGATAACTTTCCTTTGGGTATTTTTTTGTTACGGACACAGCAAGGAAACTTTTGACTGTGGACATTGGTCTACTAGAAGTGGACTTGCAGTCTTAAGTTTAACTATGTGAGCCTCATAACGCAGGTAACTGCTAGGTCATGGAAGGTGAGCTAGATTTGACCCTATAGAAGATTACAGACTTGATCTTTTAATCTGTCAGCTCATTCTTCACTCATGTTTTCTGTTTGGATATTGTAGTTTTGAGATGTTTTTGGAAAGGGTACTGGGAAAACTTGCAAACATTTTTCAAACAAAAGATGGTTTGTCTTCATGACTGGGAGGGTTCATTTGGACACTTGCTCTGATGAATTTTTTTTTTGTTTGGAAAACTGAAGTTCTTAGAAGTCAGATGGCCTTGGCTTTCTTTGTTCTTTCTTCTGTCTCAGACATCTGTATCAGCTCTCTTACCGAGCTCTTTATCTTACTTGGCTTTTCTGTGGATGCCCGGAGGCCTTGGCTTACATTCTCAAGAGTGTCCACTGGTTCGAGAAGCCATTGCTGCTATCAAATTACCTTGACAGCTGTTGTCCCATTTCATATTTGCCATACCCTCCCCCTGGCTCCCTTGTGATTTTTGGCAGAAGCTGTGGCGATTGAGCAATAAAACTTGGATCTGAGAATCCTGTTGTTGGTGGGAAAATGAGATGAGAGCATGCTAGTTAATGCCTTGCAACTTGACTTGTTGCTGATGTATAATCAGTAGCATCTTTATTTAAAAACAAAACCTACCACTAGCTACTCTGTTTGTGGATTGAGCGTGTGGTTCATATACTGCTTATCTGGAGTTGTGTGATAGGTGCTGGTCTCTTAAAGTCTCACACTCTGTACCAAGATGTATATGACCAGACAAGCTCTTGATTCGGAGTTCTTGACAAACGCCTATGCATAAGGACTGCAAAACAGCTAGGATGCTCATGTTAATGAAAGTAATCCATAAGGGCATGATTGGCTTTGTCTGCGTGTTAGTTTTATTGATGATCCCACCCCTGCATAACGTGGAATAGAGCTCCTGTAGTACTGTTCAGTAGACATTAAAGGCGACCCTGTAAGAAGCGGTTGGTCTTGCTTGGATTTGAGTTAACAAAATGCAGAGATAGCATTTGGGGGCTCTTATTTTGTGTGTGTTTGGGGATTTCATTGCCATTCTTTTAAGTGCAACAATAAAACGCTTCTGACAACTGACAGTTGGTGAAAGTGATGATGACCTTGGGACCAGCCATCATAAGGGAGCTGCCACTTCTGTAAACCTCTCCTTTTAAGATGTTTTGTGTTTCCTTTGTCAGTTGTTTGAGAAGTTGCCTGGTGCATGGCATGCTTTAATCTCTGCTGATCATTCGTCTTGTCCCTGTTGGAACACGTCAGCGACTAAATTTTGTGTAACACTGGAAAAATTAGGAATGAAGGAGCAGATCTTAATTGGAAAGATTACTGACAGAAAACAACGTATCCAGAGCACTCAGTTCTGAGGAACACATATAGGAAAAGCATATAAAAATTATTTTGCTTGCAATGTGTATGATTTACTAGCTGATAACATCAGTGTGAAATGTAAAGCTTGTAAAAGTCTGGATCAGACCAGCCTTAATGCATGTCTTACAGCTCCTAAATTACTGTGCCAAAGGGGGAAGACTGGAATCCTACTGAAACATGTGCTGTGACTACTCTGTACGTGTCTGCGGAGAAGGGTATTTTAAGCAGTTGGTGAAAAGTTCTGGTGTGTGTGGAGTGAAACCATGACTTCAGTCGGTGGCTGTAAATTTGAGGGCTGGTGCCTTGGGGCTCCGTCCTGGTAGGAGGCGGTGGATTGTAGCACATTATATGGTCTCAGGTGCTGTAGAGTCCTCCTGGGTTGTGCTGAAGAAGAGCCAGGGATGTAGTGCGACTAGCTGTGAAGTCAAGGGGGGAAAACTCAGGAAGCATAGGGTCAAAGATGATGTCCTCTGACTTTGGAAAATCACAATTAAATCAATATTACCCCCTGGAAAAGAAGTAGAACAGAGAATGGATTCCATCTAGGTGAAAAATGCATGAAGTGTCCCTCCCATAGCTGTAACGTTTTGAGTTGCAGGGTGGAATGCACATGTTTTCTGTTAACATGTGGGGAAATAACTTCTTACTGACTTTTCTTTGCCCCTGAAAGAAAACAAAAACCACTCAGAAGAGCTCAGTTTGTTGTACAACTTGATTAAAACATTTTTGGTTTGGGTGTTTTTAAGAAAAAGTGGCAATTTATCCTCCCTGCCCTGCATCCCTTGCTGTCCTGGCATTTAACGTGGATTTAAACAAGGTGCTCCTTGGTCCGGCCCCTCCATGGAGATTGCAGAAAGTGCTGGAAGGCTTGAGCTTCCTGCGATCCCTGGCACGTCTTCCGTTACGCAGCTACGGTTATTGTAGCAGTAGGGGACTTGTTAGTTTTCCAACTGCAGTTCCCAGCGAATGTGTCCGCTCTGTGATGTGGAGTCCGCATGTTCGGTGTTAAAATAGTTCTATAGCTTTCAGGCATCTTGCATTTCAAATATGGGTGGAGAAACAAGTGTTGGCCTTTAAGGCAGGGGTTTCAAAGCTTTTTGCTATCAAAGGCCATGTTGACAACTTGGCAAGCACTTGTGCGCCCAAGTGCGTTAGATCTTTAGGATAGGAGCTGACTTGCTGCAGGCATTGGAGAGGATGTTTTGCATTGTTTAAATGTATTGTCAGGTGTGTTAGGCCCTTTCTTTGCAATGTGGCTGCTGAAGTGTCTCCTCCTTTGGTGCTAGGCTTGACTCACTTTCCCATCAGCCAGAGAAGGGGTTAGAGTCCGCTCCAGCTCCTGCCTTGCTATCCAGGCTCTTCTGCTTAAACCTGCCTTTGTGGGGAATCCCAGTTCCCCACCCTTCTGCTGCAGTGGCTCACGCTATGGCTGTGGAAGGTGGCAGGGAGCTTTTGGGGAATGTGTTAAGCTCCCCTGGCAGGTTGCAGGGTGGGAGGAAGCGTCTCAGCTGTGAGTCCTTCGTAGTCCTCTCCTAGGTGTGGGAAGCAGGTAGTGTTCTTCAAACCGAGAAAAGCAGCCTTTTCTGGCAGGGCAGAGCTTGTCTATCCTGGTCAAGGTCTTACCAGGTTACTTGCTTGTTGACTGCGTGAAATACCAGCATGTGTCGCTTCCGCTCTGCTCTTGCACTTTCTAGCTGTGCTGAACTGCCGCTCTTCTTTCTTGCATTGGGTGCGTTAGCTTCAGTAGTTTGCTGTGGTATTTGAGTGTCTTTGGATCATAGATGAACATCTTATCACTACTTAATGAACTATGCTAACATCTGCAAAAGGCTTATTTTCATTTCCTATGTGAGGCAAGTGAAGTGCAGAAGTCAGTGCTACCACAGAGTGCAGAAGGATGAATGCAGTACACAGGCGTGTACCAAAACTTTTCTTAGCATCAGCCCTGCTGCAACCAGTGTAGCTATGACAGTGTGGTGTGCAACCAGGGTAATTGTTTGGGTCCTTGTCTGGCGCATGGCTAGAGCTTGCAGCTCACATGGAGCTCTGGCTGTACCACTGGCTCACTCGCTGGAAGGAGTGAAGCTGGCACGAGTGTTTCAGCTTTTAAATGCAGTCACAGGTTTTGGTCTGAGGTGGAAGCGTACTTTCAGAGCTACACTGTTTTGCATGAAAGACGGAACAACAAACCTGTAGCAGTGCGGAGGAGAAGCCAGTTCTAATTCCTGGTCACGTGCTTTCATGACAAATACCCTGTTTCTTCTTTTACTTAACTGAAGAATTCCATTAGATCAAAAGCTAGTTAAGGAAAATAGAGCCCCATGTGGTCCTGTGTGGTTACTTAGGCAAGTGCTATTTTAAGGAATCTGAATTGAGTAAGCTCTGGCTCTTGCTGCTGTTAAAATCCATGGAAGCAAAATTAAAACTTCTACCTTCATCTCAACTGTATGTAGGCCTCTTGGCTCTAGCCATCTGGGTTTTTTGGTTTTGGGGGGGTGTGTGCGTGTGTGGGTTTTTTTTTTCCACTGGTGCTTCCCCCAGCTCATTCCCCTGCCTTGCGGGGATTTTTGCCTTTCCAAGTGAGAGTTAATCAGTTCCTTGGGTGTGGGAGATTTGGAATAAGGCAGGTAGGTAGGAAGTAATGAGTTGTTCCCATTCTGCACCTCTGTGGATCCTTATCAGAGCTGTTAATGAGCTCTTGCCCTCCAGTCCTAGGGTTCTGCGCAACTGCTCAACTGCTGCTCCTCACTTTAGCTTCTGTGGCCCAGTTTCATTGATCTGTAGAAGGTGCTTCTTGCCTGCTTCTCCCCCTACCAAGGGCAGGGAGCCCAGGTTTGCAAAATATGTCTTGTTTGCAGCTCTTTCTCCTTGGTGCAGCTAAAGAAATCTTCTTGCCCACAAAGTTTTGTATATAGATCTGCCTGACCTGCCTTGTAGGAGCGTTTTGGGGAGGCAATTATAGAAGACAGTTTGGTCTTGAATTAAAATATGAGAATCTAGTTAGTTACTTTTCTGGAAACAGTTGCCTGATGGTGACTAGATTCCTCTCCACAACTTCATTCCTCAGCTTGCAACATGTAGAGATTTTGTTGGTTATTTTTCTGAGTATTTTTCTCTGAATCTGAGCAGAAAAGCAGCGGAGGGGTAAGGTGGAGGGCACGGCAGGAAAAACAAGAGGCTGCAGCCTGAAAAAGCTTCGGGAGTGTGGCTGCATGAAAAGCCTGCTGAACCTTTGTGAGCTGACTGAAAAGGCTGAGAACTGCAAGTGGCACTTTGTTCTGATTCATGCTGTTTGCACAAATTTCTTTTCCATAATTTTTTATTAAATATTGTGAGGCAATCACTCTCACAATTCTAAGTAGAAGAATAGATTTCTAAGGACCTAGAGATTTAGCTACAGGACTTGGCTCTTAAGTGAGGGCCAACAGCATTCATCTGAAGACCCTCTGTTGGCTCATAATTTTCTTCAGGTTGTGTGATCTCTTCTTGAAGAACCCTTTGTCTAAAAACAACAGCAGCAACCGAAAAGCCCACCTCTGAAGTCTTGTCAGGGCTAAAATTGGATGCATTATTGGGCTGTGTGGAGAAGGCATGGCAATATTCTGTGGAATCTCTGAGGTTCTTCTAAATGCAGAGCAAGTGACTGGTGACCTTTTAAGTTTGGTGGACACTAGCTACTTGCTGATGTTTCATGTCAAGCTGAGGTAATGGGCAATTAGTCAGGGATTGTATTTGTCTGTGCTGGTGTAATTGCAGTTAGAAAGGTAAAGTTTTCATAATGTTTCACTTTTCTCCATTTAAAGATCTGGCTTGAGCTTGGCCAGCAAAAGAGTGGTCTTAAACAAATTGCACAACCCCTTGGACTTTGTGAGCTCTAGCTGTGAATGATCTGTAGAGGAGCCACAGATGAATTGAACCAAAGCAATGCCCTAAAATAACGTTAGGAAAGCATTAGCCTCGGCACAGCTGTATATTGAAACATCCTTGACCGTGCTTAGAATCTGACATGCGCAGTGCTGCACTGCTGCATCCTCGGTAGTATGGATGTGGTTGTGTCAATGGACAAGGCTCAGGGATATTTAATAGATATATAATGATCTGTTGGCTAAATGGTTCCTGTTCCACATACGCATGTAGTCAGCTCTTCTCTCGTTTCTTCTCTTTCTTCTGAGTATTTTTTCACAGACCTCAAAAAAAGATGTACGTTATTGTTCCTCAGGCCTAGAATAATTTTCTGTCTGGACAATTTGGAGGCTTTATGGCTTCCCATCGCAGAATGGAAGCCTAAGTGAATAATCTCAGATTCTTTGAAAAATGTGGAATAGATAACACTTAGCTGCCCTTCACAGGGACTGGGGATCAGGATCAGCATCAGTATGTGAACAGCTGCAGAGATCGACTGTACACAGCTATAATACTGGGAGCCAGGAATTTTCGTCATAAAATATTGACTGCTTTCCTTGCGGAAAAGGAAATTGAGGGAATGTCTTGTTACTGCAGAATCTCCTTGCTACAGCTTAACTGAAGAACAGGCCACTGTCAAGCCACAGAATGGAGTTAGAGGGATGCCATGTACCACGGTGACAACACTAAACTGACTGGCGAGATGTGACATCAAGTAAACTGAACAAGCATAACATTTCTAGCTTGTATCCTTGTAACTGGAGGAGAAAATGTACATTGTGGTGTTTTTAGTCTGTCGCAAACTAGTTCTGTAAATGTGCCTTTTTTCTTTTTTCCCTGCAAACCTCACACTTTCTGGGAGGCACTGCAATAACTGACTTTGCTAGCTAGCCTGCAAGTCACCTTTTTCTTGTTTTTTGCCATTTCCCATCCCCATGTTGTTTTCCTAATGGTATTTTCCAGTGATTTTTAAAAAATTATTCTTTGATATCCCAAAACTGGTTTGTGTGTTAGCCTTGAGTGTGGTTTTCACCTTAAAGTCCTATTATTATAAAGGATAGCCTAGACATCACCTGTAGAGTGTCTTTACTTTTAAGAAAGATACTGTATTTAAGGTAGATGTTTTACAGGAGATGAGTGAGAACTGCATTTTTGGAGCAGTTAAATCCCAGTGGTGTTTTTAATTGTTTTCNCCTATTATTATAAAGGATAGCCTAGACATCACCTGTAGAGTGTCTTTACTTTTAAGAAAGATACTGTATTTAAGGTAGATGTTTTACAGGAGATGAGTGAGAACTGCATTTTTGGGGCAGTTAAATCCCAGTGGTGTTTTTAGTTGTTTTCTTCTGGCAGAAGTTTTTTGGAAAAACAGCTGTGGAGTATTGCCACGTTTGTGTTTCGAAGTGTTCAAGGCAGAACGCAAAAGGTGGCTGAATACAAATGCCCCAGTGCAGTGGTGTTCATTCAGCATCATATTTGACTTCGGCCAAAGCGAGTGGGGAGGGTTAGGTCCTGAAGCATTGCCTTTAAATGGCTAATAGCATGGCTATTCATGCTGTGCTGTGGTCCCACGCTTCCCCTCTGAGGGAAGGGAGCAATTGTGATGTTTGTGGGAGTTGCAGGGATGTGAGAAGGCTTGCAGAAGGGCACTGTAAGAAGCTGGCAAAGAGCAGTTCAGCAGCAGGCTTTTAGCTCTTGCATGGCCACCTATTGGGTAAAGCACCTGCAGCTCTTATTCCCCAGTAGAGGAAATAGTGAATATTAAGCGGAGAAGACTGTGTTGAGAATTATGACATTACAAAAAGATTGCCCTGCTTTGCTTCCTCTATTAGCCAAGGTGTGCGGAGGGAGAAGCTGACTCGAGCCAACCTGTGTTACCGGCTGCTTTGGGTAGAGCAGTCAGAAAACTGTGTCACTTCAGCCCAAGAGAACTGTAGGAACAGAAGCGTGGTAATATATTAAAATTACATCAAAGGCTCTGGGAGATTTTAATGAGATCAGCCCCATATTTATTTTCATGGTTAGGAGCAGAAATAACCGAA
This sequence comes from Steatornis caripensis, assembly GCA_013398225.1. Classification (NCBI taxonomy): domain Eukaryota; kingdom Metazoa; phylum Chordata; class Aves; order Caprimulgiformes; family Steatornithidae; genus Steatornis; species Steatornis caripensis. The sequence goes on along the minus strand of VZSC01002100.1, from coordinate 171,212 downwards.
TAATGTCATGGAAATATTCTGGAATGAGGAGATGTAACAGCCAAGACTGTCTCTAAGCTGGTCAAAGGCTTTAACTCCAGATGAGCTGCTTCCATTTAGGGTATTGAGAACTTGCACGTAGAGGGCTTAGCCAGAGCTGAGACCTGGTGAAGGTACCAACATGTGAAAATCAGGTGAGCATGGCAGAGTGCTCCTTGCCTTACCTCTTTGCAGTGGCAGCAGGGCCAAGTCAGCATTGCTTTGGGCTGTACCCTCTCTTTACCCTTATGACTCCCTGTTAACCTGGGCTGGAGCTCCTTCTGAGGGTGGCTGGGCCCCAGCTCCCCCTGCCCGGCTGCTGCGGCAGTGGTGGCTTACCTCGGCAGGACCCCGCTGCTCCCCACGGCTGTTCTCGGCTCCGGTTTTTCTTTACAGACAGCCGGGTGCTGCAGTGGCCTAGGACTGCAAGTTGTATCAAAGGCTAAAACTTCTAAATGTGCCCATATTACAGGGGAATTGATGTTTTCTTTGCAATCCCTGGAGGGTGTCAGAGACCAGCAGCAGCTCACCATCCTCTTCCTTCTTCCTCCTGAGCTCTTTCCAGCTGCTAGCAAAGCTCTGGGCTTCACGCACATATGCCTGTGGCGTATGCAGGGTGCTGCAGGAGGCTGGTCACTGAGCTGAGGGTGTAGATGGTTGTATGTGCCTGTGCCAGTAAGCCATTCGTAATGGTTGGGTTTGAGAAGGCTTCTGCATATTCCCTTGCATTTCTGAGCTCTCGTGGGGCCCTGAATGCCAAGTGCAAGTGCTGCACACGCTGTGTATGTGTGCAAGCAGAAGCCTAAATATTTTCCCCAGGGTTTGCTGCAGGAAAGAGATATTTTAAAAAATTGCATGCATTGGTTTTATTTGCTTTGCCTAAAATAAAAGGAAATGTTACTCTGCTGGTCAGAGGTTTGTTGGAAGTGGGGCTGCTGCATGTGTGTGGCCGTGATAGAGATGAATGTATCTGATCTGGCAGTCGGTGTGCTGCAACCGTTAGGTTACTTTGCGGCTTGTGCAGATTATCTTTGAACAGCATTTCAGTGGCAGCAAAGGCTTTCGGCACTGGAGCTTGTGCCCTGCTCCTGCAGTTTTGAGGAAATGCATCAGCTCCAGCTGGACTGGATGGTGGATGTGTCCCAGAAGGATCAGGGAAGCCACGGACTGAATCTGCAATGAATGTATTTAGCAATACATTTGCACTATTGAGACTGGCTCGGCTTGCAAGATGTAGATGTTAGGGTGGAGCAGTGTAGTATGTTCCCATTTGGAAGCCAGATGAGGGATATGAGAAATGGAGACCTTTCAAAATTGAACCAGTTCTCCTTTCAAGGTGACTAAGCCAGGAAATCTTCAGTAAAAATATTTCTTAAGAAGAATTTTTAAGGTCCTATTTGGAGAAAAAAAATTCAGTATTTCTCTAGCATCGTATTATTGCTATTCTACTGATTTTTAGACTTGAACCTCCATGGTGCTGGAAAAACTAAATCTCTTTTCATGTACTTATCAGTAGCTAACAACATTGTCAGAAAATTTTCTTGGTTTTCCTGCCTCAGTCTCAAATGCTTTCCTTCTTGCCATCAGCCACATAGCATCTGCCATACTAACATTGTGTTTTCTTCAGAGCAAATTATATTTGGAAACTCAGGAGAGGCAAAGGAGAGTTGTGTGTAGTGAAAAGTCCTTTTATAAATGAACAGACAAGTTATGCTTTAACAGTCCTTGAGAACTTTGGGGGTTTTTTTTGGATGCTAAGAAGATGCATATATTTTAATGTAGGAGGACAGAAGTCAGCACAGCCTTTCAACAAGTTAAACAGCCAAAGATATAATGCAAAAACTTGTCTTTAGCCTTGCTTAAGTCAAAGGAGGAAGTCTAAATACTTTTTCTTTTCTCCCCCTCCCTTTTGGACAAATTTCACCTTGAATAGATGAATTCTAAAAGCCATACAAAGAAATCTCTGTTAAACTAGGTGTCCATGGAAGAATGCTATTCTTTCAAGAGGCAAGTAGCTTGGAAAGTTAAGTTAACCAGATATTAAAAATCAGTTTTATTCCACAATTGAAATTGGCAAACAGTCAGGAATCCTTTAGCCTCGTGAAGGTGGCATCTATAAGTCTTCACTTTAAGAAGAATTATTTCTCCCACAGTTGATTCTGGTAAAATGACCTTCTGGTAAAATTACCTAGACTTACATAAAACCTGGGATAGTTGCAAAAGCTTTTTGACTTGTGAGCAGCTTGCAGTGTAGGCTCAGTCTTTGTTGGGGCAAGACCACTCAGTGCCTCTAGAGTCTGCATTTCAGTTTTCCATCTCTAAACTACTCTGTGGTCCTGGGCTCCCAGTCATCCTGCCACCAAACTTTACTGGAGATTTTTGTCTTCCCTAGCAGGAACCCTGGGTGCGTGAAAGATGAGAGCACAGCCCAGGCTCTTCTCATTGTGGCCAGAGCGTGTTCTGGGAGTGAGGGGTGGTATGGGGACATCCTTGTCTCGCAGTATATTGTAACCTTGATTGTCTGCATCCTCTGTAAGCATATGAGAGAACTTGTAACTTAAGGTTTGGTCACCTTTAAGGTCTCGGTGGACTTAATCTTGTGTGTGTGTGATACTGATACTTTCCTTTCTTTGTGCATATTGCGTGTTAGGAAGGCATGAGGCAATTTCCTGATCTCTTCCTCATGCAAGAAGTCATTCCTCTTGTTAGCCTTGCTATGCTTTGCAACGGCTAACACTATACAGTGCCAGGTCTTACTGAGCTGCACCGCTGTAATGCCTAGTGGAGGGCCCATGATACCTGTCTGCTGCTTACGGTAAAGCACTTATGTTAGCCTAAAAAGAGTAAACAACAGATGCTCTGCCAGAGAATGAGTACAGATGGGGATGGAGGAAGCTCTCTGAAATGTTACTTGGCTCCAAATAAGCAGAATCTTTAGGTACTTAATTCCCATGGACTTCGAAGGGAGCAGTGCATCGTGAAGTGGGTTTGCTACTAAGATGGTTTTGTAGAGTGGTGTTAGCTCAGGTCCTGGTCTTGTATATAGCCACAGAAGAGAATTCCCTCTGAGGACCTGTTTGTCCTTACTTTGTCCTCTTCAAATGCGAACACTGTTAGACATCATAGTCTGACCCTGAAATATTACTTTAATCTGCCTTACGTCAGAGAGGAGATGCTTTTCAGTTTCCAAAATGCTTTAATTACCTTCTATATTGTCCTGTTGTGGCTTAAATTGAACACTTAAACATATGACTACCAAAGACTTGAGTCTCTGGGCTCTGTAAAGTAGAGCATGAAGGTTTTCTTCATGCTGAAAATGTGGTGTTACACTTTTATAGACGATAATAAAATGTGACTGCCTGAGATGAGCAGTTGCTTCATCGTGCATGACAGAGCAAATCAATTTTCTTCCCCTTGCTTTTCCTTTTGGGAGATAACGTGCCAAAGTAGTCAGTACCCTGTACTATAAAGGTTCAGGGTTAGACAAATTGTGCTTTAATGTTAGTGGGTTTTTCCTTTCTTTACCCGTGACCCCCACCCCACCCCCCCCCGGCTTAAATAATTTTGCCTTTGGAAGCCTTAGCATAGGATTTCAGATGTCCTAAAAATAAGGAAGTACCCTTCTGAATTTGACAAGCAAATAAGAAATGTGGCTGTATTGAAAGATTTAAGGTGCTTG
>VZSC01002100.1:144619-167343 GCA_013398225.1 Steatornis caripensis | reverse complement strand
TATGTTCTGTTGATAGAGAATCTCTTCTGGAAAACACCAGTTTTCTAACATTAACAGTACAACATTATACTATTAAATGAATTATTAAAACTTTAGTGGTGAACTAGCAAACATACCATTCCTCAAGGAGAGGGAAATGAAATACAAGTTTTACTCTGTTGAATTTTGTGTTGTAGAAAGAGTAATGCAATCTAACAAGAGTCACTGTGCATTGTAAACAGAGGTGATAGGAGAATGGAAGCAATCGGTGCACTAAATGTGCAGAAAAAGAAAAGAAAGCAGAAAGAAAGAAAAGAAAAAGAAAAAAAAAGAAAAAGAAAAAAAACCAGCAAACATACTGAGCATTGTGAATGTGTAGGACTATGGACACCAGAGTTTTGATGAATGATGCTTTTTGGGTGTCCAACTTAGCAGTCCAAGTTTTCAGGAAGTGTTGAGTGCTTGGAAGACTGGCTCTCTGTGAGGAGTTGGTTTGAACAACCAGGACAGCATTTGAAAAATAGGAGCCACAGTATGAGAAGGGACTTTCCTGAAATCTGAGAAACTAACTTAGCCAGTGCTACAGCTACCTGCCTGTGTAACTATGGTTGGTTGTTTTCTCGGGTGCTGTAGTTTTCTTTCGTTTTTTCTTCTTTTTTTTCCTTCCCAAAATAGTGCTGCTACTGCAGTTTAAAAAGGATGAAATAAGAAATCTGCCTGGCAAACAACTTTTTGCTTTACCTGTGGTGGACAACAGTTTGACTGCAGCACAAAGTTACGGAAGTGTCCTGAAGTTCTTAGAAAAAAGCACGATCGAGGACATTATTGCATAAAACCCTGGGTAATCAAAAGGTAGGAGCTAAAAGCACAGTTTGAGTAACTTTCACGTAGCTATTCATAAAAGCTCCTAATTAGCAGCAACTTCTGTAGATTACCAGAATGCCACTATTTGTGCCTGCAGATGTCTGATTTGTAATAATGAAATTACAACAAAATGGGTCACAGATATTGGTACCCTAAAGTGACACATTTAAGGCATTGTCTTGGATTTTTCTAGAAGATGTTTTGCACAACACAGGATGATTTTGAACTGAAAATGTAAAGGAAATAATGGACAAAGGGTTCTTTTTTGATGTGTCAAATAATCACTCTTGGCTCTGTATGTTTGTAAGCAGATCTCCAGCTGAAGGCAGACCTGAGCTACAAGCAGAAAATAAACTTGTGGTTAAGGTATGTTTAACCTGTGCTGGCTCTCTTGACCTGGTAGGCTGCAGGGTGCTGTTGATTCTCAGAGGAATTTCAAAAAAGGCTGGGAGGTTCTGTGAAGGCTTCAGCCTGAGCGATGAGTGCTTAGCAAAGAAGTTAAAACCAAATGGACTTTAGGACTAGAATCTGGTGTGTTATAATGATGCTGTATGTTGTGATATAATCAGGCCTACAGGAAAGGGGCAAAGTGAATAATGCAGAAGTCAGAATTTGATTTATTTTAGAAAGAGTCTTGAAGCCTGTCTCGTTGGTCTTCAGATGGCAGACTTGCTGAATGTGTTAAGTGACAGCATTTCAGCTGATGGTCACACATCTTTCTTCATAGATTGAGGGAAGGGGGCAGACATCACCTGGTTTTCTTGGTGCATCAAGTTTCATATACAGCTGTTTTCAGATGAAAATGAAAACATACCTAAATGTGAGATTCAAAGGTGTTGAAGAACATCACATCTATTTAGTGATCCCTTTGTGGTCAAAAGAGCAACAGCCCGTGGTGCAGCAAAGGACAAGCTCTACTATCTCCGCTAAATTGGAAATTTGAGACATCATTCAAGTGACTTGTTCAGCATAAAGCATATTCAAAAGTGCTTTCACTTTCCCAGTTTATTGCCAAATGTCTGTTTTGAGACAACTGAAGCCAGCATAACTGCTGAAATGGGCTGTGGACTTATTAATGCATGAGCAGAAGACGACTCATGCATGTGTATTGTCTGTGGTAGGCTGATGGTGTTCTGGCCTGCTTTGGTGGTTCTGGGTCCTTCTAATCCAGTTGGAAGACCCCTGGTGGAAACAGATGCTTGTGTGACTCCCAGACCCTGTCTGTTCACTTAGGTTATTAAAGTAATTTTTTTAATGTTGCCTTCACCAGAGGGGGACCAACACAGAATGAAGATAAAAGCTGCTCTCCATCTGTTTTATCTGTAGCCATTAATTAGAAACTGATGAAAGAAACAGACTTTGGTTCAAGGCTGGCTGATTCTTCTTTGTAATTCAGGCATCCTGACTACAGAAACACTGCTGCTGTATAGCCAAGTAGAGCACACAGCTGACACTAAGATATCTGGGTTTGTTCACACAGTGATGGAGCTTTTATAGAAATTATTCAGATGCTGTACTTCTGGTTGCTTGCGAACAGAGGCTCTTGCAGGGATTTTGTAAGTTTATACTTTGTGTATTTACGTGCCTTAACCCTCCAAATAGCTGGTGTTCTAACTGTGTGCTTAGAGCCTTGGGGTTTCTAAGTGACTTCTACAATTTGTTACAAATGACTTTTCCTAAATCAAAATAATTTTGAATCCTGAGAGTAGGAGAGGAGATTAATACATTAGTGCAGTTAGTTTGGTTTGTGTCTTTTTAAGGTGTGGTGATAAGACTTCTACTGAGCTTTTCTGGTGTGTAAGGAAGAAATGGATTATGTGTCTTTCTCTACTGGTATGCCTTTTCTAAGTAGAGTAGCCAGTCTTTGTGTTGAAGGTCTACATTGTGTGTCTCCACAGACCACTCATGGTGGAGGTAGCTCTATCATGTGTTCCGTAATTACAGTGATGCATTCAATATTTTCCATCCCTTCATAGCCACATAGAAGGAGAAGGTGGACTCTCTGGAGGATAAAAGAAACTCAGGGTTGGTAGTCGGACATGTCACGAAGTTCCTCTGTGATGCATCTCCTTTCAGCCCTGACTTCTCTTTCACCATCTGTCTTCTATCCTTCCAGTCTGCATTCAGTTGATGGAAAGAATTTGCAGTGGAATGAGGCAGAAGTGTGGGATTACTTTCTGCGTCCCCATCGATGCCACTGAATTTGAGCTGTATTCCCTTCCTGCGGTCTCTCTGGTCTGCAGAGGCATTTTTCTGTTTCTTCTGTTATTTGCTAGAGTGGGGCCTCTGGACTTCTGAGTTCAACCCATCAGGAAGCATGTTTTTTACTACTGAGTGTCAGAATTCTTCTGGAGAAGGTAGACTGGGCGAGATCAGGGGATATCCTATGAGGGTGCAGACACAATTTAGTTTGATAAACCATTATCTAAAATAGACAGAACCTGTTATCCTGGGGAACCTGTCTGTTTTTACAGGCTAGAGAATGGGTGCAGCTACTGAAAATGTGGGTTTTAAAGATAAATAACTAGACTTGATACTTGCATGGGTTATGTATTTGTTATATTTCAGTTCCTTCACAGAGATACTCTCAACCTAGTGCTTCTTTGAGTTCTGGTACCTAGGGTACTCTATAGCAATTTCTAACTTTAAACTCTTCATGATTCTATGTCTATGAAAAATACAAAAGCAAAGCTAGGAATTACCTGATTTCTTTAAACTGAGGATAGTCCCTCAACAACAAAACCATTACTCTGAGCAGTTGTGATCTTGCAGCTGCTTCTTCACTAGAGTAGAAGCAAATACTCATCTGTATTGCTGTAGCATGCCACCTGTACAACACTCAGCAGCTCTTGATACACCCTTGCACAATGCCTGCTTCAGTAGAACTGTTTGCCTTCCACCTGCCAGGTGACACAGGGACTGTCAAATGGGAGAAGTGTTTTAATGTGTTCAGATCTCTTTTGAGAGAGCTGGGTGTCCAGTTGTACGAAGCTCTGTGCAGCTGCCTAGGATTGGCAAAGTAGAGTTTGTGTTTGTGGCTTGCTGTGATTTATCACATGTCACAGTTTTCAGAAGGTCAGTGAAAATAGGTAAGGAAGGTTTATGCACACCGGGCTATTCTTTTCTGCGTAGTTTAAATGTCTGGAAATGCTGTTGTGGATTGTAATGCCGGATTGAACACAGCATTTAACCTAGGAGATCTAATCCACTGCCTCTCTCAATTCTGCCAAACCCTGTCAAAAGTTGAGTGTAGTAAGTCTGGTTGGGTGATTCATAATTGAGTCAGATGGGGGTTCCTCATGTCTGAAAGTGTCCCTGCTTACGTTGCCTCTATTTCTTTTAAGTAGCAGTAAGAGGCTCTTGGAGTAAGATTCTCATCTAATTTACTTCCCTGCCTTTTTCTAATATTGGGTAAGAAGGGAGCACAGAAACTGGTACGACATCTCCACCTTTGTTATTTAGCTGTGCTGATACTTTTAAAAGCATGCATTGGACTTTTGTTTCCTTTTAATGACCATTCAAGCTGTCCTTTCTAAGGGCTGCCAGTGTCTGATGTGGTATCTGGTGCTTGAAGACATCAACGTTTGCTCTTTGCTGTTCCTCATATTATACAGACACAGTGTATTGCACAGACACAGTCTGCGGGGACCATGGCCTGCAGAAGCACTAGCTGGTTCAGGCAGAAATCCGACTCATTTGTTGTCCTTCAAGATACTTTCATAAAGGTGCTTTGCTGGGTAAGCAAACCATTTTTCTGAATAGGCACCCAAAGCCATAATGCAAAGGATATGGAGTTCAAGGATGTTCTTCAGGTGGACATGTTCACAGCTCTGAGCTTGCAGATCCAGCAACTGCAGTGAGTTTGGATGGTTACTATAATGTGACAGGAAAATTAAGCACAAAACCCAAACAAAACTTTTCTTGGGCTAGTATAGAAGAGCAATGTTATTTAAGGTGAAATGAGAAAAGCTGCCTTTTCCTCTTCTTTATTTTAGTCTGTGCTGTTATTTTATCTGTGTGGTCTCGGTAGTGCAGAGCACTGTCAAGGATTAGAGAAACTGTGCACCAGTGATTGCTTCTCATGTTCTGGAGAAGGAACTAAATCCTTCCAGGGTTGCTGGGCCAAGTAGCAACACTGTGAGGAGAGTGTCCTCTTCTTATTTCGTGTTGGTGGCTAGCATGAGTTTAGCTGACCTTCCAGGGTGGATGTGAGATGTCATCTCATGTATCATTTTGTGTCCTTCAGTTGAGAACCCCGTGGGAACTGGGGTTTGTTACAGTGGAGAAAGACTAGTGGGAAGCTTCATTTGATGCTGTTGATGTCACTTAGAGGGCAGGATCTGTTGCTTGGCAGGAAGCATGTGTTTGACCTTTCACAAAGCTATGGTCTTCATGCTGGTGGTCATTAATTCCATTCCTTTTAAGGCAGTGGTGAGATTATCTTGATGTCTGAATCTTCCTTGGCTCCTGCTGCATAGTACTGACCTGGGGTGTAGTCTGGAGCCTGTTTGTCTAAATGGAACTATCTTCTCCTGGCAGTCTTTGGGGATCCGGTGTCCGTTCTTGTATTGTTTGTTCTTGTCAGCTGTCTCTGTAGTTGTCAGGTTGTGTTGACACACCTTTCCTCTTCACTGTGGAGTGATCTAAGCAGCAGTGCCCTTGCATGGCTTCATTCTACTTTGGTGATTCCCACAGACTACTGTTGAGTAACTCTTCTGCCCTGAGACTGCCCAACCCTTTGCCCTGGTACTGTGGTATTTGAATTGAAAGAGATGCATAAACTAGACCTCTTGTTGAACTGCTCCCCATCCTCTATTTTAAACAGATGTGCTCTAAAATCCATTCCTCTTAAGCTCTGTTGAAAGCTTCTGTTTTAGATGTATTGTATTCCTTGGTTTACTTGACTAGCTGGCCATCTAGGGATGCTTACCTGAAATTGCCCTGTGGAGTGTGCTTCTCCTGTCCTGTATTGGAATGAGTCTTCTTTGGAACAGATTAAGCAAGTTGTGCATGTAGAGAAGAGGGAAGTTGGTTTAAAGCCTGTTGTCAGGGATAACCATTTTATCTTTTCCTCCAAGCCATGGACGTTCAACTGTCCCTTTCCCAGCAGCAGTCCCTGCACAGCTCTGACATGGTCGGTTGTCTCCCCAGCTTGTGGGTCTGGTCATGGTAGGGGGTCAAGCCTCAGGGTTTTGGTTGGCAGAGGTGACAAAAACTGCCATCAAGAGAAGCCTGTTTTGTTTAAACTGCATGGAGCAGTCCGTTGAAATGGCTGTGGTACTGCAGTGTCTGTTGCTGCAAGGGGGATCTCCTTTTGGTTTTTTCCTATTTGCAAGATTATCTCTTGGTATTTGGAATTCTTTCAGAGCTTTAGGTTATTGTGTTCTGTGTATAATTATGTGATAATGATACCAGTTAACACTGCTTCCTTAGAAGCTGACCTCTGCAGGGTCTAAGTGAGGCTGAAAGTGCATTTTGCATGTTTGTATCCTGTACAGCACAAGTAGTTTCTGATGTGACTTAAACACCTGGGTGGCAAAGTGAAAGCTTAGAGTACAGCTTGCCTCTTTCACAGCAGTTGATGCATGTGAGAAGCGTTTAGAAATTACTTTGATCTTGAGAAGCTGCTGATGTGGAAGAAGGAGCTTGTCCCTCTAATGGCAAATACTTGGAATCCTGTTCCTTTGAGGCAACCATTCTCTGACTGGTCATTGCTAGAAATTCTTTAGTGGCCGTAAAATGGTGTAACATTGTAGGTGCCTTGGCTAAAGTTAGTAAGAAGCACACCTATTAAAGCGTTGCTGTGTTAGAAAGCAAGCATCTTGGCAATCTGCTCTGCAAGCACTGACCCTACTGACTCAACTGTCCTTATTTTGCAAGTTCAAAGCTGATAACATAGATGCTGACTCCGAGTTCCACAGAGATGACTCAGATGTGATTTCTATAAATCATCAGATAAAATTGATATGTAGTGGGTATAAATAAACACAAATACATTCCCCTTAAAACAGGAATTCAGAGTTTGAAACCAATTGCTTATATTGGAGTTTTGCCAATGTCCTCGGTAAGTCTAATTGGAAATGCTGATAAATATTGCATGTTTAAATTCACCTTTAATCCTGGGTAGATAATATTAGAATATTGAGGGGAGGGAAAAAAGCAAGTTGCAGGATCTTGGGGTTTACTTGGAAGACATCTACTTATTGGGGAGGTGGAAAATTACCATGAGAATATACACTTTCTGTGCTGTGAACTGCATGCGTTGATTCAGTGATAAAGGCACGCACTGAATTTGGGGCAGTGTAGAAGGGGACCATTATATGCTCAAGGGTTTTCATGGAATTCCATGTGCAAATAATCAGCTGATCTGTGGAGGTGATGGGGCTTAATCCTGCCTCTAGACTTGCACAGCCAGGCAGGCCTCCCATATGAACAAAGAAGGTGGCTCTTGCTTTGCAGACTTCTTCACCGCCGTGAACTAAAGGCGTCCGAATATCTTTCTGCTGTTGGTTTTGTAGTCAGTCAACCCCCTTTTCATCCTAAAAGTAACACAAAGTAGTAACTCACTTTTGCTCTTTTGTCTGGGAATACAGTATTCAACTTATGTCTTAGCTTTTGGTGAGTGTTGCTCAAAACCAGGCCTCTGCCAAGCAGTGTCCAAACTCTTTTCTTGCCAAATACACTGAACTCCATAGGCAGCGTTTAAGTAGCTCACCAACCACAACTGTTCCTGTTGTAAAATATGCTGACTAGTGAAGCTAAGCTGAGTTAAAAATAAACTCTTACTGGAATTGAATGTACTTAAGAATAATGAGGGATTTTAGTTCTTTTGTCTTATCTGCTTTGTGTTAGACAAGGACAGTATCAAATCCATAGTAATGTCATCAGTTCGTCAGACTATTGATCACCTACTTCACGTGATTTCCTGCAAGCAGAGCAAGAAGTGACTACAAGGTCACTAAGAAGCAAAGCAGTCTTAAATTTAAGTGATGTCTTCTGCATAGTATCTATGATGTTAAGGAATGAGTTCATGTAATAATTACACTAGGGTTCAGAATGGCAGTGAACTCTGCAGGTTAAGGATGCATCTCCTTAACTTACAGCTTGACTATTGATAAGGGATAAGCAGGGAAAACTGACCCTCTTTAACTATTTATTCCTTCTCTTTATCCTATAAGATTTCTTTGTTGCTTTGCTCTGGCCTTGTTGCACAGTGAAACACTGCCTGCAAACTTGCGTTGAGTAGGAAGGTGAGGGAGGGTGAAACCTTGTGTGCTTTACTCATTAGGATGTTCTCCGAATGATTTAATAGCTTGTCTTCAGCAGCTCTTCTAAATTGCTCTGGTGCTTCAATGGGAAGGTCAGTTCTGAGGAGGGGAAAAGTGCTGAAGAACATATTAAGACTTACATCTATTCACAGCTCTTTGAAATAAAGGAAGTCTCTCTCTGCTTCCAGTCGTCTGCTCTTTCAAACCACTTGAAGGGAGTTATGTCAGTTGTGCACATGTGCTCGTGTTTAGGACTGGCTAGGACATAATCATGGCCATATTCTATTGGGGCAACTTGCAAATTAACCCTGCTTTGCTATACCGCATCATATAAGAAGGCATATTTCATGCCTTTCTGGACACAAGTACAGCAAATCGCCTCACCTTCTCTTCCAACAGCGCTGAAAATTGGCTGTGACAGAAGCCTGTCCTGTAGCAAAGTAGTTGTATTTTTGGCAGCAAGGAGACTTGCTCTTTTGGCCTCTCTTGCTTAGGAGCCTGGAGACGGTCTGAATTTTTTTCTGGCTTGAAGGCAAAATCAATACTGATCTTATTTTAAGATTGTGCATGAGAGAAAGGAGGTGATGAATCTCCACCCTGATGCTTCCGGACCAGTTTCACTTCTGTCACGTGGGTTCTAAATGCAATTGGTGTGGGAGCTTGTCAAAATGCTCTGTTGCCTTTTGCTGTGGACATCCTTGTTTGCTGAAAAGGGGTTGTTAATTTTATGCTTGTGAAATTCTTGTGCTCCTGAGAAATAAAAACATTGATTCTTTTTTCATTGGATAATGAGCAACAGGCTTGTGTGGATACTTGAATGTTGAGCCTTACTCAGAAGGGAGTGTAGCAATGCTGTGTCTTAGGCAAGAGGTTCCACCTGCTGTTTTCCCTCCATTCCCACAAATTCCTTCTCTGGTAGAGAATTAGATCTGATCATGGTCATAGCCTGCTGTCCTAGGAGGCCTTTTAGTCATTGCTGTGGCAACAATTTCTGTTGTGATTGTCCAAGCTTATGCCATTTTGACAACCCGACTCACAAAAGACACTTACATGTGCATGTTCTGAAACACTTAACGCAGCTCATCTTCATGAAGCAATAGTTATTGATTAAAAGAAAACAAAAAGAAAAGAAGTCCTAATGTTTCAGTGGACAAGATTAACTTCTTAAATGCCAGAAATGGTTATTCTTCCAAAGGGGAGGGTTTATCAAAGTCACTCAACCTACATTGTGCTTGAGGACCTGTTTTTAAACAGAAGTAGCTCCATGAATATTCACTACTCGCGTCTGGTCCATTGTCTCTGTTGTATGTCCAGACACCGCAGCTTGTTCTTGTGAATCGTTTGAATTTTCCCAAGAGTTATAGTTGATGTTATTTCCCGACTCCTTTTCTTTACCCACCAAACACTCAGCAGCAGCACTGAAGTACAGATCTGACCCCTCAGGAGCACTGTTGCTTTCCACCTTAGCAGTGGTGGTACACAAGTGAGCAGTTGAGCAGTGAAATAAAGATGACCTCTGAGATGTAATGGTAATAGAGCATTGTCCTGACCTTGTAATTCCAAATTTCAGAACAAATACCTCTAGTCAGCCTCATTGTTAATTGACACAATTGCTGTTGGTATGATCTGGCAATAATAATCATCTCATGATGGGTTGGAACATCTCTGCTAACATAAGTGCTGATTAGTAACTCTGTTTAGCAGAGCACTACTGTGGGGATGTGTGCTCAGTGAATTGTGTCCTGGCGCTCACAGCCGTTTGTGCTTGATAAGAGTACTTTGATATCCCTATATGTGAGCGTGTGCTCCTGTTCATTTATCTTGGTGCCAAAATTGCTGAAAAGAGGAGTCCAAGTGGGAGAGGACTGTGACGCTGTTGTATTTATTTTCTCTTTGTAGATTGACTGTCCAGTAACATAAAAACAGCAGATATTAAACTCTGCAAACATTGCATTGAAACTCTTATCCATACTGATCCTTGTAAGCTGAATTATGTTCTGATTATGTGTACTGAGCTTCCAACAAGGCACGCTGCAGAGCTGCTTCATTTATTAGTCCCAATCACAGCCTGAGAGGAGTAGACTTCCCCGTGCACAGACAGCAGCTAAACTCGTGCCACATACCTGGGAAATGCAGTTTCCAACTTTGTCAGATCCTTTAAGGAGAAGTCTTAGGGAGCAAAGCGAAGTTCTAGCTGGTTACTGATTTAAGAGCCATGTTGATACTTTTTTTTAAACCTAATGGGCCATTTGAGCAAGGTTTTGTTGCAGAAAACTTACTGTGCTATCTGCTTACGTTGTGAGAAACTTGAGGTATGTGAGAAGAGCTGAGTTAAAATACGTCTGGAGGTCTTTGTTACACTCCTGGTGCTAGCAGGAAGGCCTTTTTGCTGCTGGAAAGTTAACAGTCCTTTAAAAATAAAATAAAATAAAAATCCTGTAGCTCTCAAACCAGCTTGTCAGTTCTTCCTTGAAAAAGCAATATTTAGATCAAGTATGTTCTGCACAGCACAGCTTGATGTGTCCTGCTTGATGCATTGTGGAGAGACAAGCATGTCTGACGTGCCTTCTGCATAGCAGCAGTGCCTGCTTAGTGCGCTGCTGCTGCAAGCATGGCTACAGGTGATGGCTGTACTGAAGCTCCCCAATGTCCCAGTGAGAAACCTAGATGTGTGTGGGGGTTGTGTTTTTCCTGCTTGGGCTGTCTCTTTGTCGTCTTTCTCATGTGTCGTGTTGGGGAGCAAGGTGTTTTATTTTTCTGGGGAAAGGAGAGGGGAAGAGGCAGAACTGTAACTGGTTTATCAAAAAGTACCCGGAGTGCTTAAGCTTTGCTCACCACTGCGCTATTTGCTGTGCCTGGTTACATTCCCACAGCTTAACCGAGACTGTAGAGCTTTTATTAGTAATTAGCTCGTTGTGGCTTTAGGGCTTTCAGACACGAGTAGTTGTTTTCATTGGGGGTATTAATTATGAATCACAAACCTGTAAACAGCTATAGCCAAGAATGTGCACGTTTGCAGATATGACTGTTTTGCTGTTCAGCCCTGGGTTAGCTCTGCACTGCCCTCATTGTTGTTGCAGAGAAGTGTATGGAAAACATGTTTTTAACCTCCTAGATGCTATTGAGTTCCTGCATAGCAGTCTGTTAAACTGTGGGAAAAACGGCCGGCTCATTTGCTTCCTAAGCGATCTGTTTTAAATGTGATGGTTTGAACAGGTGGAAGCAAGGCCTTTAGAGGCCACTTTTCAAAAGGCCATGCTTTCAATATCTTCTTATAAATACACTTAAAAATTATTTGACTTGAATCTTCTGTGGAGGGGAGAGAGAGTGTTTACACAGGACAGTCTTAGCAGCTCGGTGTCACTGGTGCTGGCTGTATTTCCAGTGTTGTTTTTTTGATTTTCTGCAAGCAGCAGTACCTGACTAAGAAATCAAATTAAATTTTCTTCCTATTGAAGTTGATAGCAAATCTTTTTTAATTCAGTGGAGCATAGTTTTTCCTCTTTAATGTGGGATGAGCTTGCTCACGGCTCAAACAGGTCATTTATATACCAGGGGTCTTGGAAGGCTCCTGTCAGCTTCTTGTGGCTGTTGAGATTGAGCAAGATAGAGTGGATAGCAGGGACTCAGCTTAGAGAGCTACTAAGAGATGATGGGATATCTGAATTTCTGCTCTGGAAGTGGTCTCTGACCATGTGGGATGAATGACCACTGGATTCATAAACAAAAAGCAGAGAGGAAAAAAACCCCAAACAACCCAGACCAGGATAACTGCTTTTACTAATTCTCTGCTCATGAATTGGGAGAAAGCAAGAGCTGTTTTAATGCATACGTCGAGTTGTTGATGTCTGACAAAAAGAGCTGCTGTTTGGGGAAGGATAGTGCTACCCGTTGCCAGCTGTCCTTTTGTCATGAGAAAAGCTGTTGTCTTCCTTTGTTAGACCCTGCTTCACGTGCAGCTCATGAGAAACTTTGTGGTAGGTTTTGGTTTTGAGGGACACAAGAAGACTAGGCGGTGATGGTAGGCTTGCTTTTTTGTTTCCCAGCATATTCCCTCCTCCCCTCCATTAGCTCTTCTTTTGATTTTCACTAAAAACTCTCCCAGTACCTGTCTAACCATGAAAAAAAAACTCTCAACCTTGACAAACTAATTTTGTAGAGGTAATAAAAACTGGATCATAAGTTGGCTTTTGAGAAGCAATTTTCTTGGCCAAATTCCTGAGGCACTTTTGTTGTCGCTAATTTCCTTTCTTTAAATATGTTTTGTAGTGGGATATAGGAGGAAACACAGAAGATGTATGTTAGATAACTTGGTTTTTATTGCAAGGTCTTTGTCTGCTTTAGATTTATGTAAAAGGATAGCGGACAGTGTTTTTATCCAGTCTTCTCTCGTCCCCTTCCAAGTTAAGAAACAGATGGTCTGACCTGTGTAAGGCTTGAAGTGTTGGAATTGGCATCAGTGTCTTCTTAAGGATTATTTTTAAAAAAACAAAACCCAGGAAGCACAGTGTCTTTTGCTCAGTGTGAACGCTGGTCTGTACAAAAATAGCAGGCTCACAATATGTGACTGAGATGATTCCGCTGACCTAAATAAGGAAAGCGATTACCTGATATTTGGAACATGGCTTTGCTTCTAGTGTTTCCTCCTGCCATCAGGCAGTATTTGTACCTACCTTTCCTTCCCCCAGCCTATAAGCATGCACTTCTCAGCAGTGCTGCAGCTTCAAATATCTCACAATCTAAGCACATCTAAGTCCTGACTATTACTTGAATGGCAGCTTGCAATGTGGTTGTTTGAAGTGGGACTGGTTTGATAGTTATGCATGCACCAGGAAGGAAACAGATGGAGAGCTGTTGATGGTGGAAGGTATCTGCCGCATCTCATCTAGGTATAGATGGCCAACTGTGATTTTAAATTAAGTCTAGATTTTTTTTTTCCCTTTTAAGTTAATGTTTCCTGAAAATAAAGGTAAGCTTATTGCTATTCTTGATTGCAGGCACTTAGATTAACAGTTCTTAAGAATGTGATGAAGCCCAGCAGAGAAAAGATTTTTATTGTTTTCTGTAATGAGTGTATTGATTTCAGACCGATAGTGTTGATGAGACAGAAACGATCAAAACTGAAATCTCCTTAACACCTGTTAGGTTTTACTGGTGTTGTCTTTTCAGTTCATGAGATTCTGGTTGCGATCTCAGAATCAAATCAAGCCTTCTCGGTACAGTGTAGCTAAGGAGTGTTTCTGTTGTAAAACTTGTGCTTAACTGCTGTGGTTAAGAGAAAGGAGTCCCATGAAAAGAGATAGTAAAATAGTGTACTTTAATAAAAAACAAAGATGTCAGCCCTGCTGAGCAAATCCTGGTGGAATACTTTTGGAGCGGTCCTCGTTTGCATTTGTCATCATGCTTCTTTTCTTCACAACACCTTTATGGATGTGGCCATTGCTTTTACTGAATGAAATTGTTGTAAGTCTTGCTTTCTGTTTTTTGCTAAACTTTTTTAACCTTGTTTAACCATTGCCATCTACATGGAGATGTTTGACCTGTGTAGGCCAGTGGCTAGCCTATGACATACGTTTTGAACCTGCATTTGCTCTTACCACTTGCAGTACACTACAAAAAGGAACAGGAGACATTTTGTGGAGTGGGTTGTTCTGTTAATAGCCAGACATCACCTTGGCCCGTGAACTGAGCTGCTAGGGGCTGGAGGAGCATCCTTGGGAAGGCTGCTGAGTGCTCGCTGTCTGCTCTTAGAGCATCTGTTGTTGGCCCTGGGGACAGAAGAGGTTCTGCGTTGGGGCAATCTTTGATCTCGCCTCTTACAGCTATTCCAGCAGAGAACCCACTCAGCTCAGCTTAAGCTGAAGCTGTAGGCATAGCTCCGCTCTGTTAT
Source organism: Steatornis caripensis (assembly GCA_013398225.1). Classification (NCBI taxonomy): domain Eukaryota; kingdom Metazoa; phylum Chordata; class Aves; order Caprimulgiformes; family Steatornithidae; genus Steatornis; species Steatornis caripensis. Next base: position 153,342 of record VZSC01002100.1, on the reverse strand, counting down.
TGTGGTTTAAAAGTGATGTTACGTGCTTGTTAAATAAGATTGTGTTGGCAGTGTAGGTGGAGAAGAGGAATGGTTTGCTAGTTATTGCTGCCTTTCTAGAGGAGAATGTGGGAATGAAATAAGAATCCAGAACTGGCGCAGTAATAGCTGCTTCCTGTCCTTTCTGATGCATCTTTAACTTACCATAATCACCATGCTGTGTTCTGACTAAAGTCTGTCATGTCACTTCTCATGTCCTTCTCTGTGCATGCCATCTGTGGACAATTATCTTGCCTGCAACTGCTTCATCTCTTGGGTTTTCCTTAAACAAGAAAGCCTGTGGAAGTGTTCATTTTGTTGCTGCCTCCTTTAAAAAAGGAATATCTAGCACATCTCTAACTGAAGCCAAACAGTTGTTGAAGACAATGAAAATTGTTTGATCTTGCTTATGTTACAATATTTGCTACCCTGAGCTGTATGCTAAGAGCAACGTTGGCTTTTGTTTCCACATGGCAGGCCTGCACAGGCAGCTAGCGTAGTGGATAAATAACATGCTCATTGCAATAGAGCTTGACCCTTCAGCAGAAGTGGAGCTGGCTGCCTTCTGTGTGCTGGGAGGTAAGAGTTTCCATATAGGCAGTTACTGCTGAGGAGTTAATGACCTGTGAACGTGCACCTACCAGCTCTGTCAGCGTAGCATTCATCAACTTTGTCAACTCTCTAGTCTTTGGGGTCACATCTGTACCAGTATTCCACTTACATGACTATCTATATGATCACGCTTGTTTGCAAGAAACACGAATGTTTTTGCTGTGGCTTAAAGCCAATCTTAATAATTTTTGGTTTATGTATTAGAAGTCCCTGTTAGCCCCTTTGTCAAACAAGCAAACCCTTGCACCTGAACTTCAGTCATGTTGTATGTTTAATTTTGTTTTGTTCACCTTCACCTTAGGATAATGAGTCTTACTGAAACCAAAAATAACTTTCCTAAAGACACTTAGTGCAGGTATGTATCTGCTACTCCAGTTCAGACCTGGTGGTGAAAAGTGAAATTCTTGCTCCTGCCAGTTCATATGATTCTGGTTTGTAGCTGTAGAGAGACATCCATGACCATAATATATTAACTTTGAAAGGAGAAGAGGAGTACAGTTTAACGCAATGTGTTTTCATTTGGAAACAGCTAGGACTATGGAGTGTATATGGTATTCGTGCACAATGATGTCTTGTTGCATGTGTGGAGGGTTTCAAATTATTGTCAGATGTATGTGGTATTTTGAAAGCCTCCTTGTCCGACTTAATAGACTGTGTTCCTGTGTCTTACTTTGCTGGGGGATTTGTATCTTTGGGGGCATGGGACTTTTGTGTAGTTTGGGGGGGTTTTTGCAAGCAGGTTAGTAATGAGAAGACACGGGTTTAGGGAATAGCTTTCCCTGTGGAGCTAGTACGTTCTAGTGAATCTTCTTTGTGGAGTGTTCTTTAATCTCATCAGGCATAGCTGGCAGGTCTGGCTTGGCAGAATAGTTAATTTTGCCAAGTCACTGATTTTGAAGTCAGTGATGGTTTTTTCCCCTCTCCTGACTAACCCCATTACACTTTCTGTAGTCTGATCATGCATTTGGCCAGGCAGCAGTACAAATCCAAACAAGCAAGTAGTTCAACCATCGAAGAAGAGCAGGACCCAGAGTCATCTAGGATCAGGAAAGGCACAGAGTGTTGAAGCCAAGAAGGCTTAGGAAAAGTTGAAAGGTCTAGAAGCGGGTCCTCTATGAAAGGCTCACAAGGAGATAGAGCTTTTTGTATCTGTGTCTTGTATTAAGCATATGATGTTAACTTTCATGGGACGATGAAAATGAGACGAAATTGAGAGGTCTTTCATTTTACAGTTGATGTGAGCTTTTCATTGAGTCTCTTGGAGGCTGGCCAAGGACGAACCATGAAATTCTTCAGCATGGTAGGCTCAGCTATTCTGTTTTCATGGAGAAATGGTTCTTATGTACAAGGCTTCTGCTGTGGAAGTTCACAAAGCTTCCCTGTTGGAAAAGAGCTAAGAGCATCACTGTCTAATTAGCTGAAACACTTTAATCCTCTTGCTGGACTACCTGCAGATACACCTCCAAGCAAGGTACGTGTTGAACTTTATTCATCTAGGAGTAGGTGTTTGGGGAAAATTAAGAAGATAAAGCAAGTATGGTAGATTGTCCTAATGTACAGAAACTGAGACCCTTCCTGCCCTTCCCCTGCAGACCTTCAGTTTGACTCTCACTTACTGTTTAAATTATGATATGTTCTTACAGAATTAAGAATTAATTTCTCCTGCTGCATTTACACCACTGTGACTGTAAGTACTTTAATGGGAGCTTCTGCTGACTCACCTCTGTGACAGAGGAAAGATTCCTCCCCTTCAAGTACTCGCTTTCTTGTTGGAGGGCATCACAGCAGCTGTTCAAATTTCAGTGGGAAGCTACAGTGCTAGAATAGCTTCTACTTAATTTCCATAGGAGCTACTTTCTGATGCTAATTTCACGCTTGATAAATACAGTCCCTTGTTGCCTAGGCAACAAGTTACGGCACAAATGTTCATTACTGCACTACTGGTTAATGAGTCTCTAGTGTTCTGAAAAAATCAGAGCCAGAATTAAGTGGGTTTATTCACTTTAATCTTAAGTTACCCCCAACCTGAGAGACAAATCAGCAAAAGGTTTCCAGTTAGAAGTGGCAATAGTGACAGAGCAAATAGGGAAAGTTGCAGAGGCATTTGGTACAGGACTGCCACAGTAAATGCATGTGTCTGTCTTGATTGTTCTTCTAAAGGTCTGCTGTTTCATGAAGATGACTTTGTTAGGAGCAGTAAAGTATTTAGAACTTTACAATTGAGATATTGAGAAACACACTTCTTGTCAACATTCATAATCTTTCTTAGTGTTATCTAGCTTGGCCCAGCGAGTCTGATAGTCTCTCTAAGCAATTTCAGAGTCAAATTTTTGTCTGCTGACAGAGCTTTGCATCCTGTCGTTCGCAAATTTATTGCAAAACAAACGAGGGCATATTTGATTTGATGTCTTGAAGCAACAGTAATATTTTCCGATATGAACGTGTCAAGGGACCTCTTGCCAGCAGCTGGTTTTGCACCAAGCTCTCAGTTTCCTTTTTTTGTAGAAGGTCTCATTTGTAAAGATTTGTTCAGCTTGATTCAGTTCACATGTAATTAAGGCAAGAATTCCTTGGTGCTCAGTTGGTTGAGAGGGGGCTCTGCTTGTTGACCTTTTCTTTGGTGACTCAGCATGGAGAACTCAACACTTCCCTGCTGGGCAGAGACCATTGTTAACTTCTATTCCATTATTATTTTTTATTTAAAAGCTAATTTACTCTTTTGCCTTCAGTCCCTGTCATATGCATTATTCCAGCTGTTAAGTAATATGAAAGTTTGTCTTTGGCAGGCTGCACATGTCATCTTGCCTTGGGAAATCAAAAGGGAAGATTACATAACAGCTGACAGTAAATTTGGCTCCAGAATGTCATTAAACTAATGAACGTTGAGTTTTCTTTCCCAGTCACAATATTCTTGAGTTCAAAACTAAAAACTCTTTTTTATGTGAAACCTGGAGTGCATGTATGTGAATTGCAGAACTTCAGGAGCCTTCTGATCCTACACCATTAAACAGAACATACTCCTTGGTTTAAATATTGGAAATGCAGTCCAGACATACAGAAGTCAGTTGTCCGTAAGTGAATTTAGAATAATTTAGTTTTTTAATTTTGTCTGTCTCTAAAGTTACTATTACAGTTGCCTAAATTTGATGTGGGTTGGTATTCACCCTCTGAAGGAATCCCAGACTGCCTGTTTGAATGCAGAAAAGTATTGTCTGTCTGCATTTGTAAAAAGCTTTAAAAAAAATTTTTTTTTTTAAAAACAGTTCTATTTAGTTATTGTTGAAGGCTAAAGAATTCTAGGACATAAAATACCTAAGAAGCAGAAAGGCCAAATGCCCAGTGTAACTGCTTATTTATTACATGCTTTTAAAAACTCATGAAGGTCTTAGAATGAAATTCAGTCACCGGTGTGTGTGTTTTAACTGGAACACAAAGCTTTGGCCTAGAATTGCTAAATTCACCTTTTTATCATTGTAGCTCCTTAAGGGCTTCTGTAAGATGAGCAAAGGGGAAATGGTCACTTTCATTTACTTTAGAAGCATAGTTTTGTGGGAAGAAGCAGTTTACCACATCTCGAACTCCCTCTTCCTTTGATACTTATTGTAAGAATGTATTTGGTTGCACAGGGTGCTGGGTTTGTGCTGTGGCTGCAACAGTGTAGCTGTGTTAGGTGTTTGCTGTGTTAGAAGCTATCTTGTAACTGCTGCAATATCAATACAAGTCAGAATGTACAAAAAAAATTTCGTACAGTGCTATATTGACTCTTCACGTGTTTGAAAATCTGCAATGGGCAGGGGTTTGGGCTTTTGTCATGTGGGGTTTTTAAATTTTGCTTTGTTGTGTTTTTTAAGAAATGTCTTCTTTAGAGAGGCCTTTATTGTGCTAATGAGAAGACAGGTTTCCAAGTCAGAGGAGGATATAATAGGAGGCATGAGTGTGGGCTGCTGTTCAGGATGCTGTTTACTATAATGCACTTGATTATTCCTTCTTAATAGAAGAAACTTGTTCAACTCTATCTGTTATGAGAAACAGAATACTAAATGCGTTTAGGGACACTTTCCCTTTTTGAATATATTGGATCAAAATTGTGATTCTGGTGTTTAAAATGAGCCTATTCTGAAGCAAGCCACAGGCATGATGTGAATAATGATGATGCTGTGCAAGTGGCCCATTAAACTACTGCTTTGAGTAATCTCTGGTGTAGGTGATTTGGATCTTCATGTCTGTGCATTTTAACAACCCTCATATGAACAGAGTAACTTACTTTGAAGTGAGGCCCTTGTTACTTAGCTCAGGCTTTAGACTTTTCTTGCACAGCAGGGAAGTCTATTTGCAAAACTAATCAGGGTCCCAGGGCAGGTGAGGTGTTTAAAACTCTGTTACGTACTTACACGTGTACTGGCTAATGTAGCTCAGATATCAAGGGCAGATGATGGAAAGCACCAAATTAAAAAGTGACATCAAAGATAGCTGGATTTCTTAAAAATAAATGGATGTTTTAATGGATTGGTTAGCGTAATAAGCCTGATGCAGAAGTGGAGCCTATATATGAGTCACGACCACTCTAAGAAGCAGTGCATTCCTTTTTCAATTATAGGATAATTTGCTTAAGAGAATGCCATTTTTTCTCTGAAAGCTGTGACAGACTCTTCAGGGAACCTTGGCAGTACCTGCTTATTGATCGAAGGGTACCTTCAAATTTGAATTGAGTCTCTTTCAGAAGAACTTGTCCATTCCTGTTTCTCCATCAAGAAACTGTTATTTTGTGCAGGATCAAGGCAAGTGACTAATGTTCTCTCAAAATCTGTTCAGAATCTGCTTAAAAGTAAGAGCAAAATAAGCATCACATGCTCATTTTAGATAACTTGGTGCTTGCAATCTTGTGCTAGTGTTGCGAACAGCACAGGCAGAGTGATCAGCCTTGGAACTGGAATTACGAGTGAAAAATATATGGTTCTTTTTACTCATTATTTAAACCTGTAGGCAGATTTGATTGACTAGTTCTGCTTAGTATGCAGTATTAGTATGCATAGCCTACCCTACTCAGTATTCAGAGGCAAAAAGTGTATTAACACTCATATAAAATACTTCAATCTGGACATAGTGTTCAAGGTGCTGACCAAGTGTACAAAATGTTTTGTTAAATGTTCAGGCCCACTGCCTCGGGGAAAACTATTCCAAGTGTACTAAAGCAAGATGGTAAGTTGTCATGAGGGAGGGGTGAAGCGTCAGCTGGCGAGGTGCTGGCACACAGAAGGCTGGGGCAAGATCTTCAGTTGCAGAGCCTTCTGAAGGAGCACCATTCCTCCATGGTACCCACTTTACAAGGATGCCACCTTTTTCTAGAAAAGTCTCTAAGTTGCAAACATGTTCTGGGGAATAATCAGTAAGAGGTAAGACATACCAATCCCTTGGTGTTACCTCTTGACCATTGCCATGAAGAGTGTGCTGGGCTAGGTGGACGTCTTTTGGTTTGACCTTGTGGGGCTGTTCTGTTGGGGAGCTCTTAGTGCAGTGTCGGGACTCAGGCCATGGTTCCCCAAATGATCAAAATTCTAAGGCAAGGTGAGATGGTCCTGCCAGAGCCCCACCTTGTCCCTGCAGGATACCACCTTGTCTGTTCTCACTCTCTCCACAATTAAGTTCAAGATAGTAACCCCAGTGTAAGCTACTTACTTATTTCTGCATTAGCTTTCTGTGGATCAGATGTCCTGAGCCAGGAGAGGGGCTAGAAAGTAACCAGAATGGGCAGCTTGAGGACAGAAATGTCAGTGACTTAGTGTCAACAGTGTCTGATAAGCACGTGAAAGGCCAACCCTGTGCTGTGCTTTGTGCTGTAGCCCACAGCCCTTCTGTCAATGTGTACGTTAGCCTTTTTGATAGACTTACTAGGATGATGTTTTAGGTAGCTTGTGTCAATTCTGAACCACTACCAGTTTCCCTGCAAGTTCCCAGAACGGTGTTATGTTAGCCTTTTTTCTCTTTTTTTTAACTTCTAAACTCTGCTCCAGCCACATGTCTTGCATGTCTGTTGCTGCCTATACGCTTCTTGGTGTGCCTTACTGTGGGGGTTTCAAGATGCTGAGTTAGCATATGTGTGCTGTCACACCTGCTTCACAAGAGGAAGCCACCACAACTTCTAACCCTGAAGTTGAGCTGCTTGCTGTCTCTCAGGGAACCTGTTATTGCTCTTCATACTGTGTTTTGGATGACCTGGGAGCACCCTGACATGACACGTCTCATACTGGGTATAATCATTGATGCCAGTTTCCTAACTGTATTCTATGATCATTGATATCTCCTCTTCCTCTCTCCTTCCTTTATCTACCATTGAAAATAATAGTTGCCTTCAGCTGTTTTCAATTTGGTAATTAAGTGTAGCTGGCAGAATACCTGATGGTTTGGGCAGAGGTAGCTTTGCTGTTGTTGCTGTAATTGGAATGGCCGTACCCTGCATCAGGAGCTCTTGGTTTGCATCTGATGGTCTTGGAGCACAAAGAGTTCAGTCTCACTGATAGTGAGATAAAACAGTCTGCTGGTGTTGAACTCCTCCTGTCACTTGTTCGTCGTGAACTTCCAATGGCTCTATTTGTGTAACCTCTCTAGGAGAGCTGTGTTCTCTTGTAATTGGGACAGTTTTTCTTCAAAACAGTTGTTTTTTAAGATGGAAGTCTACATTTGTCTTCTGTCAGTAGGCAAGATTATATTACATCCTGTTCCTATTTAGAGCAGTGAATCCTCAACTGATTCAAAGGATTTTCCCCCTTTTAAGTAGCACTGTTCTGTCTCCAGAGTTTTACGTGCCTGTTTCTAGGAAGGATGTCTGTTGCAACACATATTTCTAATACCTGTTTAACTTAAGAACATGTGCTTATCATTTTCATGTGGGGACACGGACTGCTTCTTAAGCCTGGTTAGGTATTACTGTAATTAGCTCTGCATTGAGCTTTGGGTAACTGGATTTTTTTTTTACATGCGAATAGGCTGAAATCACATTTCCCAACCTTATTGGAAAGTATTTTCAAAACCAGGATGAAAGATGTGGTGGTAATGAAGGAGGCAAGGATGGATAGCAGTAGCCCAGGGATTGCAGTCACTTATTTGGATCTGGTTGAATGGCCAAGTGTGAACTTGCAGTACCCACTCACTCTGTAGCTAACCCACTCCTGAAGCACAAGTGCTCTTCTGTATCTCTGGGACCAGCTCCTGTGCCACCTTCGGCACTGCCACTGCTAGCACCAGGTTAATTAATAAATCTGGGTGGCTGGGTGAAGCTGGATCCAGTCAAAGATGCATCTTAATGTGTTTGCCCTGCTGCGATGTTCCCAGGTCCTGGCGTGTGGAACAGCCATCCTGAGTCAAACCAGGAGCCTAGCTCATGTCCTGTTTCTAGTGGTGGCAGAGAACAGAAGTCCTGAGAATAGAAGAGTAGGGTCTGTGTATAGTAGTACATCCCCACCACACCTTCTCTACCTCCAGGCACCTGTGGCTGCAGACTTCCTGAAGCAGAAGCAGCATCCTTGTATTCAGGAGCCTTTCGTTGACTTCTTTTCCTTGAATCTGTCCAGTTTATTCTTTTAACTCATTTATTTTTATCACCCACAGTATCCTGTGCCAAGACATTCTTATCCATAGCTTTGGTGCATGTGACTACTTACCTCCTTGATTGCTTTGACCTTGCTATCAGTTCATATTCTTTATAATTTCTGCTGGAAAAGAGCATGAGCAATGCTTTCTTGGCTGCTTTTTCCATGTCGCTGGCAGAAATATACCTGCAGAAGCCAGCATGAATCTAGAAGTGCTTATTCACTCAAACTGCTTATCCTGATGGTACAGTGTGAGTATATGATCAGTGAAAAGGTTGAGGGAGGTGATCCTTCCCCTCCACTCTGCCCTGATGAGGCCACATCTGGAGTGCTGTGTCCAGTTCTGGGCTCCCCAGCTCGAGAGACAGGGAATGACTGGAGAGAGTCCAGCAGATGGCTACGAAGCTGATGAGGGGACTGGAGCATCTCTCTTATGAGGAAGGGCTGAGAGACCTGGGTCTGTTCAACCTGGAGAAGAGAAGACTGAGAGGGGATCTCATCAATGCT
>VZSC01002100.1:0-144333 GCA_013398225.1 Steatornis caripensis | reverse complement strand
TGGGGGCACCTGCTTTAGCAGGGGGTTGGACTGGGCGATCTCCAGAGGGCCCTTCCAGCCCCCACCAGTTTGTGATTCTGTGAGGGTGGGGTTTTTTTCATGATAAGCTGGTCCCTTCTAATTGTCAGTGAGGCATATATTCCCCCCTGTGAGGAATCTCCCCTGGAAACTGTATTTCTATATTCTCAGAGAATACAACAAACAAGGATTGTTAACACCTTCGTAAGCTCAGAAGGTAGGAAGGCTGCTCTGTAGTTCAGAGAGTGAGAGCACAGTTTATCTGATAATGCTCTGGTTAGATTGGCTTAGTGCTTTCCTTCACAGATGCTGTTTCTGTAACCATAATTATAACAAGCTTTATTTTAAAAACACCAGAGAAATAGGACTACTTTTAGAAAAGCATTTAGGAAGGCAGGATTTGGGAGTAATTTAAAGTGACAGAGCTATCTTGGCTCAAGATAGGTTTAGCCTGCAGCTTGTATAGTGCCTGCTTCTTTACACTTATGTACTGGACAGCTAGATTCTACCACTGAATGTGGGGGAAATGTTATTTTAGAAGTAATTCTAATCTGTGATTTAGACAAATAGCCAAATGTGAGTAGTTTCAGTATCTTAGGTAAACAGTACCCATTGTTGTACTGATTCAGTCCACCTGTAGTTACATGACCACCCTGGCTTGTCTGGCTGAATTCCTCCTCACCTCCTCCACTTACTAAACTAGCATTTCTGAAACGAAGATAAGTGCTATCTCCCTTTTTACTCATTTCCTTCCCCCTCCTTTTTTCCCATGCCTTTTAATATCAGTATTAGTTAATGGTGTGCATTAATTTAAAAATTCTTCTCCCTGTTTAGCTATGATTTCTTTTCATTGTCTTCCTGGAGGACTTTATTACTTGTCTTAAAACATGTAGACCATGGACATAAGACCACAGTTGAAGGGAGTGTGACACAACCTATAACAAGGTTTAGCTTTTTATTGTTTGACAGAAGATGGGGTATTTTTATACAAGCAGTTACAGAGAGCACCGAGTTGGCTTTCCTTGGGCTAATGTTAAAAACCCAAAATACGAGAGAGCCCACTGCAGAGATTTTCGTGACTGCCTTGAGCCTGAAGCTAGCACATCCAATCTTCTTGTGTTAATCTGCTGCTGTGCTTAGGCTAATAAGCTGCAGGCTCTTGCAGATCTGTCCTGAGTTGAATTGTCTCTGCGCTGTACCCTATTTTCCGCTTTAGACGTGCTCTTTGCACATGCCTGATGGATACTTCCAGTTTGCATATAGGATCTGTGACTGAGAGTACAGTGTTGTAGGGCTTGTCTTTTGGCTGAAGGCAGGCGATGGTGATGATTTCCCTTCATCTCTTTCCCCCAAGACTTTTTGTCTCCATGTGGTTTTCTGATTAACTTCAAAGTAAGGGTGAAGTTCTGACAAGTTTAATAATTTATGGTTGTTTTCAGTCTCCAAAGGACCCTCCTCTACTTCTCATCTTGAAGAGCTGGGAATAAACTTTTTGTGGGTGTTGTCAGGTGTATTTGTCTCTTGCTCTGCCTGGCACCATCCTACATTTTTCAGGATGATGGTTGGTAGCTTTGAAACCAAAGCAAGCTCTTGCTGACCATTTTTCTGCTGCATATTTTTACCCAGAGTAGATTATAGTCAGGGCAATACAAATGATGTCTCCTCTTTCTATCTGAAAATACCGTTCTGGTGAAAGTTGATGCTGACTGTTTTATCTAGGTTTTCTGAAGAAACAGTAGCCTATTCCTATCTGTTCTGTGTGTCTGTATGTGGGTTTTTTTTTTAAATTATACTATGTTCTTTGTGCTTTTATTGCTCACCTCGTCCGTGAACAATATGGGCAACTCCAGAGTACTTTGATCTCTGTTGAACAACCTTTGCCTTCTGTGTAGATTTTGAATGTGTTCTTTGTAGTAGTTCTGCTGTAGGGATGTTATTTCATCCTCTGGCAGCTACTGCAACGTTAAGTATGTAAATGGGCACTGGAAGCAGCATGGAGAGGTCTCAGATGCGTGTAAGGGAAAGATGATGCTTGGCCTCTGCACGAGATAGGTTATGTTTCAATGGGAAAACTTGCCTTGGGCCAGATAAGTTCTGTTATCTCTTGAGCTATTCCTGAAGCAGCATGGGATTATGGTACCTTTCCAGGTGCATGTTGTTGTTCTCAGGCAATTGAGAGCTCCCCTGATTCGACATGTGTACTTGTTCTGCTGCTGCTGAGTTCACTGCCTGGCATCTGAGAGCCATACTGGAGGGACTGCTGAAGTCAAGAGCCCAAGCCACCTGTGAGGACACCTTTTCTGTATTTGTTACAGCAGGTTGGTTACTCTAGAATAAGGTCTCATGCTGTAAAGCATGTAAAGCTGTAAAGCACGCAGGGTAATGACCTACCTTGGCTTCTCAGGGTACAGTCTCAGTGGTCTGGGGAGAGGGCAGTGCTATGTGACACCATAGCTGTGAGGAGGCTTTTTGGAGCAATGGTTATCAAAATCAGGGATAGTGGTGGGCCAGAAAGATTGATCACGTGAGAAGAGAGAGTAGACAAGCAAAGATGAGGACACTATGTTCAATTAAAGTAGATGCAAAACTGTGAAGCTGTCTGAATTGCTGCTGCCTTCTGCCTCTCTTTGCTCAGCTTCCCTGCTCTGCAGTCTCTGCTGGCTGGGAGGAGGGAAGGTGCCAGGACAGCCTGGTGTCTTGTATGGAGCCATCAGGTGGTCTCACTTGTCCCATTCAGAGTCTGATGATAGCTGGAGTGAGATACATAGCAAGTCTGCTTCCCTCTTACACACCAGTGCAGGGATACCCATGCATATGGCCTGTACGGGCTAAACGTGCAGTGTAAGGAACACCTTTCGGTGTCAGCATACGCCTCTGCTCTCCTCATTTTGCATGCAGGGTTGTGTATATATTAGCAAACTATCCTCTGAATCTGAGGTGGCATCTAGCCTGGCCTCACCGTGCCTCCAGTCTTGCATGTATGATGTTTTGGTGAGAATACTAGGCTTGAAAGATGTCCGGAGCAGGCTGGCTTCAGTGACTAGCTTTGGAAAAAAAAAAAAAATATAGATTGGACTATGACCAAACTCCTCATTCTGGTCATTCCATTTCCAGGCGAAGTAGGTTAGAAGTAGGCTGGGATGAATGCATGCCTTGTCTGGTTCCTCCTCTCTTGTGCAGAGAGGAACTCTGTTTGAGGGGGGGACATGGGATTGCTGGAGCTTGTTAACTTTATGGGGGAAGGATCTGACCTCAGTGCTAGTTCATCTTGGGGGGAAGAAAAATCTCCAGCAAATTTAGTGGCCCCCTGGAAGAAATTTGGATTTGCTTTGCTGTCTAGAACTGTGCTGGGATTGTGGCTCTGCCTCACTTCTGCCAAATAAGCTCAGGATAAGTGATGAACTCTTGAGCAACAGAAACCTGCCTGCAGGAGCTCCAGCAGCCCTTTTTGAGTTGTGCTGTTAGTATCGGATTGCTTTTTGCAGCCTTTCCCTTCTGGGAGTCTTGCTCCTGTCTCTTTCCTGCCCAGCTCCTACACATTCCATTTTTCCTTGCATTTTTCTATTCTCTAGCCCCTCCCTTAAATATTCTCGTTTGGTGTTTTCCACTTGGCTGTTGCATTGCTTCTGTATTGTTTACTTGTCCCTTTCTGCATCTTGCCTGTCTCCCAGTGCCTTTGTGCTACGCAGTACTGATAACATTGTAGACAAGCTGAAAAACACATGCTCTGGAGCTGTAACTGCGGTGATTAAAAAGGTGAAACCTTATATACTTTTGTTTAGTAATCAATTAATTTGAAGTGTCCACAACTGACACTGACTGCAAGTTTGTTGCCTGTTGGGTTCTTCCTAATACTTTTGCTGTTTCTTCCACCTCCTGCCACCTTTTCTTTCCCTTTATATAGAAATTGGAAAGTTTTGGGGATGAGGACTTTATCTTCTCTGTTCTTGTCAGTGATTAGTATGATGGGCAGGTCTGGCAAGTCTCTTGGGTCGAGCACAGTGCTCTAATTTGCTCTACCTAGTGTTCTCCTAACGCAACAGCTAGGTGGGTATCCCCACAACGTTCCTGATCTGTGACACCCTCTTAGCCCCCTCCCTGCCCAATGCAGCTGTGATCCAGCAGGTGAGCAAGGCTGTGTGATGCTGCAACGGAGAAGTCCTGTGGCATCTGCCGTGTGGCTGACTGCATAGAAACCTACCTTGGTGGAGGAGAAAAAAGCTGGCCATCTCAGAAGGATCACAGTCCCTGGTTAGGGGCTCTAGGCATGTTCTACAGCACTGGAATTTAACAATAACAAGTAGAAATACCTATTGTATATAACAACTTCTATACTTACTTGTGGTATCTCTAGCTCTTGATGAGTAGTACTGTTTTACAGCAGCTGTTTTCCACGTGAAAGGCTTGGCATTGTGTATTCAAGGAAAAAGCATATCCTCGCAGGGAGCTCCATTCTGATTTGGATCATCTGAACCACTCGGGATTTCAGTGTGCAAAATCTCCAAAAGAACTTGTGTTATCTGTGAGTAATCTTACTGGTGCTACAGGAGCACAGGACACCTTGGGAGGTGGGGAAAGCACAGCGAGAGCAGCTGGGCTGTCTTGGCAGGCCTGTTCATTCCCATTGCCTGGTGCCTTGGTGACACTGCAGTTCACCATCAGATGTGCTGACACAGACCTAGTGGCCAAAAACTTGTTTCCTTTGCATCTGTATTAATTGCCTGTAAGTTGTGGCTCCAAACCACAGCCCCTGCTCTGGTTTGATCAGTGTGCAGCTTTCAGGGAGGGTGGGCTGAAAGAGAAATAAAAAGTGTTATAGAGGGAGAGGAGTGGAAAGAAATTCCTGTGCTTCCTGTTGCCTTAAGGTTTGTGGCTGGCTGGCCTGGACCTGCAAGCCACCAAATGCAGATGTTGCCAATCTGCCAAATCCCTTCTGCAGGGGAGCAAAAGTGGTGACAGCGTCTTTCTGTGGTAAATGGGTACCCATGGCTTGGGAGTGCCGCTGTGTCCCAGAGGGTGAAAACCAAGTGGTGTCCCTCTAGCTTGCCTGCCTGCTACCTGTGGGAAGGGAGGCTGGTCTACCAGTAGTATTAGAGTCACTTTATTGAAAAGAAGGGTTGTTTTTTTTTTTTTTTAAAAATGCCAATTGTCTGTTAGGTTTCCAGCTAATTACTTTCAATAGTATTGTGGTGATTAGCTGAGAAAGAGTTGGGAGCCCATTCCAACCTTTCCTCTAAGCATCCTGGCCTCAAATTAGTTACATGATTTGGTGCTGCAGTCTCTAAATTGCAAAACAGGATTTATCCTCTCTGTCCAGGGTCCTCTAATTTATTGAGTGCCATTTGTTTTTGTCCTCCAAAAAAACAAATCGCTGTTCAGTCTGAATGAGATACAGGAGATAAACAGCACAGGTGGAGACTAAGTCAGGTCTTAGACTAGCTGAAAAGGAAAGAAATTTTAAAATGTTAGAGGTGCAATTTGAAGTGTCTTCTCAATAAACAAATAAATAAATAAAAAATCCCACTCACCACTGACTTAGTGCAGCTGATCAAACAGTGATGATCAGAGAGTGGAAATGCTGGTGATCGGAAGGACCTACTAAAGTCATGAGATCCACGCCGGCTGCTCTGGTCCTCTTGTGCTCAGGCATGTTGGGTGCCAAATTTGGACCCCTTGTCCTGTAGGGGAGACATCGCACTCTCTGGAGTGACAAATTCCTGGTGCTGAGATTTTGCATGCAGAGAGAGATGGGCTGGAAGGTCAGGCCAGGGCTTGTGCATTTTACTGACATTTTACCTTCACAATACATGTTTGAATGAGAGCTTAGAAGTGTCTGGAGGCATGGAGGGCCATCAATGGCACGGGATGTGAAGTGGAGAGCATTATGCTCAAGGCTTCATCTAGTGAAAATCCTAATGAAACTGCCATCATCAACTTCCCTGGAATAAACAATGTGAACAGCGCCTTATGCTTTAAGGTTAGCAGTTTCCATTTCTCTGTGGTGTTGAGTAGTTGTCCTGTGACAGTCTCTGTAACCGTACAACATAATGTGTCATATTTTGAATTCCTCCCTCATTAGGCTTGCTGTGTGCAAGAATGTATGTTTGAGTGGTCTGTGCCCTTCTCTGGATGTGGTAGGCTGTGTGGTTGTGCCCAGGACTGGATTTGGCTGGCCTGTGGAGGAACAGCGCAAGCATGTGCTTGCTCCCCTATTAAGGGCGTAGGAAGGTGTGCTGCAGGAGGAGGTGCTGATGCAGAGGCTTGAACTTCAGTCCTGCAGTCCTCACGCTATGTGAACCTTGTCTCTAATTATACCCTGAAAACCATAACGTGAAAAGACTGTGTAATCCAGCTATTTTGTCCTGAGCCGTGCCTTATAGACTGAAATTAAGCACTGGTAGACGGGGAAATGTCCAGAAAACAGGAGGCAATCTGTGCAGCTGGGTTCGGACCCTGTCTTACATGGCCTTGGGGAAGATGATTATACTCCATATCTCTGGTTCGTTCTTTTAGCTTTTAGTAAGTGTGGTATTGGAGGCACCTCTAACACTTAAGATAAACCCTTCACTTCAGGGAAAAAGTCTGCATGCTAATTCCATTTTCTGGTATGTCTCAGCAGTAAGTATGTTAGAGGCCCTGCTTTCCTGGTCTTCACAGCACAAAACGGGCCAAACTGCCTCCTTCAGCCTCAGTGACTCACGCAGAGTCAAGAGCTTGGCTAGTTCCCGAAATTTCAAACTCCGTTGGTGTCCTTAGAAAGGCCCTTATGTCAGTGGTCACCCACTCAGTCCACCAGCCGAATGAAAGTTGATTGCAGTAAAAAAAGATTTTGTTGTTTAAAGGTCAACAGTAGGCCAACTGGGTTTCTTGGAAATGTGTTTTATACCTGTTCTGTAAGTAGCCCGCCATCTTAGCCTTCTCAGGACTCTGCAGTTCAGGCCAAAAAAGAAGCAGTGTTCCAAGAAAATTAAGGAAATTGGGCCATGTGGAATGCTGGTGTATGCAGCTGTCCCTCTGGAGATCTTTTTAATCATGTTCTCTGTAAAACTTGAGACTTCTTTTTTTCCTGCCAGTCTGTTTTAACAGCTGTTTTAAGGGATCCTTCTGCTCCAGGTAGTCTGAAGCTCTCTCATATTTTGAAAATATAGTGAATATTTATAATTGGCAAATTGAAGAAAATTCAGTACATGAAATGACCATGGAAATGAGTCCATAGTCTGATAACTAGTGGCTCATTAGAGAGGGAATAGAGAGCAGGCGATTGCCTACAGGAAATATGTGCTTGGATGGCATCCCAAAAAGATGCTAAACCTTCCCTGTTCAGGAAAGGGATGGGGGCAGGGGGATGATATATGTTGGCATAAATAATTTAGTGAAGTATCTGGAAGGGATTTTGATAAGGGCTAAAGGAACAGCCTGAAGGTGTTCTTGGTAGCTGTTTTGGCTCATCACTTTTTACTGGTTCACCTGTCATGTAACCGTTCACTCTTCTTCCCCATCACACAAGTTCTTATGTTCATGAAATGTTTCCACATCCCTACACAACTGCCTTCCTACTGGTTTTCCATGTTTTGGTATTTGTCTTATCCACCTACTGCCATGCTGTAACAGAGAATTATTTTGGATAGCTTCCTGCTCTGGATGGTACCTTGTCACCTCTTTCTTCAGAGACTGCAGCAAATTTTCCTGAATGCTCCCCTGTTTTTATGTTTTTACCCTCATCCTTCAAAGAAGTT
The DNA here is from genome assembly GCA_013398225.1 of Steatornis caripensis. Lineage (NCBI taxonomy): Eukaryota > Metazoa > Chordata > Aves > Caprimulgiformes > Steatornithidae > Steatornis > Steatornis caripensis. The sequence goes on along the minus strand of VZSC01002100.1, from coordinate 136,579 downwards.
TTAAATGTTTGGGCCACAAAAATTGCACAAGAACCAGTATCCATGACCTGTTCCTGGCAAATTTTGTAATTTGTGCAGACAGCTTCCCCTCTCAATAGCAGCCTGTTCTGGTGAGTTTTGACAGGTCAGAGGCAAAAACTCACTTTTTTTCTGGGCAGTCTCCTGATAGGATGGGGCTACTTGCTAGTAAACAGTCCAGCTGGGCCACTGAGTTGTGACACATACTCTGCAGGCAGGAATCGATGGTGCTCATTTAAGGGTATTAAAGATCGCTTTCCTTTAGCAGACATCTCATACTGCTTCTGACTTGCATCTTTCGGGAGGAGGATGAAGCCCCCTCTGCTCTGAAGGGCTAAAGCATTTGAGCTGTGAATAGTAGATTCCGGGGATTAGTGGATGGGTTTAATCCCACCACTCAACCCAATCACCTCTAATCTTATTACAGAACTCAGCTGATTAAAATGAATAGTGATTCTGGTGGGGATACAGCTTTGCCTAACCCATTTGCGGGTCTTCATGGCCACAACTTTGCAAGCTGCCATATGCTCCTGTGAGGTGCCGAGCGATTTGCTCCTTTGCTTTGTAACCTTACCCAGTTGAACCTTTCAAGAACTTAGTGTGTAAGCATAGCTAATAATCATGTTTAATTGACTGGAACAGTGCTTGGATTTAACCTTCCTACTTTCCTATAATAAAATCCTTGTTAATCAGAATATGTTCCCGTGGTCTGTCTTGTATATTTAAAATCCTTAAAAAGGGAACGAGGAAGCGAGTGTATTTGTCATGGGAGGAGAACCTCACTGGCCTGCTTGCAATCAATACATCTAGAAGGTTAATATATTTAAATAGGAAAAGAAACACTGCCTGTGCTTACTCTCCTCTTCTATTACTAATGACCCTGAGGTATAACTGATCCCATTGATGCCGTGTCTGTCAGGAGAGAGTCACAGTGCTTAATATTACAGTGGAGGTGACAACTTGTGAGTGCTAGACGTGACAATGTTCATTCATTAGCCAAGTACTAGTTGGATAGGCTATAAGCTTGCAAGCACCTGTGTAGACTTAAGGCTTCTCTATTTTCTGGTACTTCTGCAAGCTTGCAAATGCTGTTCAGTGAAGTTTGCTAAGACAAGTTGGTGTTGGTGCATTGAATAGACAGAAGAATGTGGGTCTGAAGAAGAGGAGACTTGTCCAGGATGATGATGAGTTGGCTGTAAAGTGGGAACAGAGCTAGGATCCCCTGACTCCTGCCCTTCATTCTAATTGCGAAACCATCCCCTCTTCATTTAACGATTGCATGTGTGAACCCAGCTTTGAGTCACTTTAATCCTGTAGAGCTCATCTGTTTGGGAATTTTAACTATGACTGATATCCACCCCCCACTTCATTTCCCAAAAAGCTCATGGAATTACACATTCCAGTCCTTGTAGCCATAGCTGTGCTTCCTGCAAGCTGCCCAGCTGCTGGGAACACAGCTCTGTGTGCTGCCCAGCTCTCCAGGAGAGAGGAAGGGCTCTTCCCTGAGTCAGAGCTTCTCTGGGGTTGTGGAAAAGGTTCCGCTCTCTGATTTGTAGTGACCGTCCCTCTTGATGTAGGAAAAAAATTATATTTTTCAACAAAAAGACGCTGAAAATCTCCCAAGGATCAGTACCATGTCTCAGTATTGGTTATTGCCCCATTGCCATCACATTCATGGAATGCTCTGCCAAATTTTGGCCCCACCAAGATTCTTCATTTCGGTCTTAAGAGTAGAGGCTAACAGAATAGGGATTAAACACACTTTCAAGATGGGCAGGGCTGAAATTGAACCTTTTCTATCCTTCCTTTTCACCCAGAGGAACCCAGCCTTCTCTGAGCAGTCAGACGACGTCTGCCCTGTTTCATGAAACCTCTACTGAAGAGGCATCCAGGGTGTTGAATGCCATCTCATCTCTCACTCAAAGTCAAATGTTTTCAGTGTTGTAAATCACTACAGCCTTCCTCACATCACCTTTGCCCATTAACTCTGTTCTCTTTTGGAAGTGGGCTGTGGATGTCTGTGTGTAAGTCTGTGGGTAGCCATGCCTAATATCCCCTCTGTGGCAGAATTGAATGAGGCATTTGGGGGTTTGGGGTTTTTTTTAACCTTTAACTTGTCTCAGTCCAGATGGATGCTGAATAACACCAGTCACTGTGTGTGCCCAGCAGTTGTACCCATCTGTGTGTGTACGCACACACACGGTACATGGTCTTGCATGTACACTAAATGAGTTTACATGAAGGGTTAAGTTTTCTTTCGTAAGTTAAAAATTAATTCAGTGCAAGAGTTATTGCTGTCTTCCACCTTGTGTGGCCTAAACCACCCAGGCCTTGAGGAGCAAGTAGTTTTTTTCTGGCTGATAAAGAAGAAACAGTCTTCCAGTGAGATAACTAACTTGTGCCTTGCTCTGTGTGGTGATAGCATTGTGGAGAAGCTTCTGGTGAAGTATGCTTTGGGGCACTGCAGTTGAAATTATGACAGGCAGGTGTAAAAGTGACCTCTCCCATACAACTAAGATGTCGTGTTTGAACTTGGATTTCTCACTTCCAAGGAGATAACTGTTGCAAGCCTTAAAGGACCATCCTGAACAACTTCACTATTTCCCTTGTACCTTAGAAGATTACATTAATCAAAGGATTTGGTGCCAGGACTGGACTTTTTGCCAACTTCTGATTGCTGGGCACTTTGAAGCAGTGATTGCAGTGAGCTGTGGCCCACTGGCGTTTCACCATTGTTTCTCCCGGAGGCTGATGTAAAATTAACCAAGGGAGTGAGAATGAGGACAGCATACTTGGGAGAGAAGAAAGAATTATGCAAAACCTTGGCTGATTTTCTAGAGGAGAGATCAAACTAAGGAGCTTTACCAACACGCAGCAGTGTCAGGGTTGCTGACCCCTGCCAAGATATACGCCAAGTCTGTGGCTGGCTGCCTGCCTGTGGTATTGTTCTGATGCGTTTTTCTATATAAAGCACTTTTTATTAAATAATGTTTGTATTGCATTCAGAGCCAGCTGCATAAATATCTAGTATTAAAAAAAACCAACTCAAATCTTTCATGTTGTACTTAAGTAGGATTTTTGGTTGTGATCCAGCATATTCAAATAGTGGTAGCTGTCTTAATGAGACCTACACTCATTAAATAGTCCCTGTATACTGCTGAAGTTTTGAAGTCATCCACTGAATTTATAGAGGTCACTGGCTGAGGGCTTAGAAATAGAATTTATTTGAAGTGATAAAGCAACTTTTGATGACCATAACATAATAGGTGAGTACATAAAGGGATACAGAGAGGCTATTTCAATTGCTGAATTTTAATGACCAAATGAAATCAAGTTGGGAATTGAAAAAGCAGGCTAAAAAAGTAAAATAAGTCCATCCATGAATAAAAGAGCAGAAGTGAGATGATGGCAACTGCTAGCTCCAAGAGCTGATTATCATATATTTCAGACAAGTTCACTTCCTTCACTGCAGACAAAACCTCCTCTTTGATGAAACAGTTTTAAAATGCAAATCATGTCCAGGTGAACTCAAACATTTAAAAAAACTATTTATCTGATATAGTTAAACCATGAATTATTAAAATAACCTTAAATGCTGACATCTTTTGCATGTAAATTCAAGTCTACTTTCTCTCTAGCTTGACACAAATTGTATGTATGTTTAAAAAAAAAAAAAAACAAACCCCACCTAATGCCTTTTCATAACACAAGAAGAAATTGGGAGGAGTCAAGTGTGGTTGTCTTGTTTCTGAAACAGATGTGGTTTGTTTTATCACTGAAGCGGCATGCTCAAATAGCAGTATTGGCACAGGATACAGGGACAGGGATGCTCAGCTTGGCTGTCCCTGTTGCTAAATGTGAAACCACAGCAGAGGGTTTGCTGGTAGCTTTAAAGATCAAGATGTTTTGGGGTTTTTTTGTGCCACCCAGACTGGAAGCAAATACTATGCATTATGACAGAGAACCTAGTTTTCTATTGAAAAAGTTGTATCTGTGTTTCTTTAGCTTGAGGAAAGTGGAGTTTCAATTCCTGGGGTTCTTAATAGAAATTTTAATTCTAAGTTACATACTTGTGGTTCCCCATCTGAAGTCCAGCCTGATTATAGTGGCTGATGCATTGTGAACTGCTGAAGCCAGAAACCCCTGCTTTATAGTCTCTGAAAGCAGCTCTGAAATCTCAGCTTTCAAATAGTATGAAGCATTAATCTCAAATTGTAACAATTCACAAGGTGTCTGCTAAAATCCCGATCTGCTTCATCTGTGGAGCAGAAAGGGAACAAGATGCCTTGTAACACATCCTTATTTTGAGGTCTGATGTCTTTTTGTCGTGACCTGAAGCACTTTAAATGATCGTGAAGAGCACTGCTACTTTTCTGTTTGTCCTACATCTCTGAGGAGACCTCTGTAGACAACCTCTTCTGTGAACTTACTCCTCTTTGCTGTTGAGAGAGCTCCTGTGGGAGGGTACGCATGGAATCCCCGGGTTCAGACTGTGCTGTGCCTCTTATTGTGTGTTTTGCTTTTCAGTGAACTAGAGGAATGTTGGATAGTGATTGTAGAGCACATGATTATTATATGTGGGACTTGGAGGAGTATTTTTGTTCTGTTAATGCATATTTACATCTTGCAGCAAGAGCTGCTAGCTTTTCTGGATGTAGACATCCACGTTTGAGGATATGATACCTAGAAGACCTCAAGCCTAAAAGCTATGCTGATGCTCTCAGGAATCCCTTTTCCATCTGTTTCAGCTCCTTTGGGGTCTTGGCTTGCAAATCTGGGGTGCTTGGGGTTAGAATCATGTGTTGTAACTAAAGCCCATAGTATTCCCATGGTTATTCCACAGGAGCTGATGTGTAAGTAGAGCCCCGTTTCTACTCGCTAGGTATTGAATAAATGATGCTGCTTCATAGGAAGCCTGTAAGGACTGCAACTTTGCTCTCATGTGGTGTTCCTGACTTGCCTGTAAGAAACCTGTAAGCTCTTTTCTTTGCTCTTTATCTGCTGCCTCTCCATTCAAAACCGCTTTGTCCACAAAAGAGAAAAGAATTGCCCAGAGGCACAATCCCAAGTGCTCTTTTCTTTCCAGGTGAGACCCAGAGCAACATGTCTGTGAGCTCAGCTCCCTTTCCTATTCCTTTTTCTGCATGCGGTCAGACCCATACTGCTCTGCTTTGTAATGGAGTAGGGATGTGTAGGGGTCAGTCACTGCATCCCAGCTGAGGAGCGGGGCACTTCCAGCTCTGGGAACATAGGTTCCTTGGCCACTGGAGCGCAGTCCTTTGTAATAATCTCATTAAACTCAGTGAGAGCAAGCACGTGGTGGTATTTTGATGTGTAAGACGATGTAACAAAATTGACAGATAGGTACCCATTTCTGTGGTGAATCATATGTATTTAACTAGGCAAAGGATATTCTGTTAGCAGGAAACAACTGGTTTTTGGAATTGTAATATTGTTTCAAAGCTCTTTTGCAATGTTAGGACCTCTTCCCCGTTCTGACTTAGATGAAATTGTTTTACTCATCTCACACTGGAATTTTTTACTGAAATGACTACATCAAAAATATTGTCTGGTTTGTGGGTAGTGCTTATGTTGTTTTGAACATATACCTGTACACTGAGTCAATACAGCTTTTGTGCAAAAATGGTCCCACCCTTATGGCTCATTTTTTGTGAAACAAAGGCTGGTAAATGAAAGACTGTGGAACAACTTCCATGGTTGAAGGTGGCACAGAAAACCATGCTGATAAAGACTGCTTGCTGCTGAAAGCCTGCCTTGTAGCACTAGATTAATTTCTCACTGATATCCCTGTTTAGTTTCTTTGGAAGTGCTGCAGAACTAATAACTCTATATAATTCAGTAATGAAAAACTACTTTTCCATTTCACAGAAAAATCTGCATCTCTGAACCCCAACCGTTCGGTTTAAAGCTATTTATCTGGAATAAATGGGGAGGAAAGTGGAAGGCAACTGCTTGCATAGGTTTCCAAAAGATCTTTAATATTCCCCAGCTGTATGAAAATGACAGATCCCATCAGTGGAATGAAAACACTACCCAATAAAATCGGATTAAAGTTAATTTAAAACAGGATCTTGTAATTAGGAAATTCCTGCAAAGTTGCATGAACTTGTCATCGTAACATCTTCAGGCTACAAGCATGGTTTGACAGCCCTGCTGGGACAGAATTTGAAGTTGTTAAGCTTCACTAAAACACTTGTTTTTCTGACAGCTCAACAAATTAAGTCTATAAAAGGCAGCACATAAAGGTAAATGTTCTGGGCCGACCGTACCTGTTCTTGGTTGTGCTTGGCACCACTTTGTTGACCACCTGTTATATGAGCCCTGTTTGAAGCTTCTTCCCCTCTAGGGATGGAAGGAGATGGACGACAGTGCTTTTGAATTTCAAGATGCCCTTTTGGATCTAAGGAGACAAATTATTCAGTGAGCAAAGCCGCCGGTCAGTTAGGAAGGACTGTTAAGACTGTTGTCCAGTTTCTTTCTCTAGGTGGAGCTGAAAAGATATCAAAGGGAAGGAGAAAAATCAGGAGACCCAAACATCCTTCAGCAAATCTATTTTCATAATCCTACTGCAGCTGGAATTAGAATGTACTCACCAGTAAATCCTTTTAGCAGACATAGTGCCATTAATTTATTACTCTCTCAATATTACTAAAAGAGTTCTTACAAAGAAATAAAAAGCCCAAGGTTCGTAATGATAAATTCTTCATTTAAAAGAAGAATAGAAAAGAAACCTCAGTGATATAAAATTATCTTTCAGAGCTTTTGTAAAACCCCCACTGTTAAAATGAAAGTCTTGATGCAGCTTTAGCAGAGCAGAAAGCATTCTATAAGAGTGCTTTTGCATAAGAAGATCAATGCCAAATGCGTTATTGGACTTTATGAGCTGCTTTGAATCTTTAAGGTGTTTTGGAAGGGAAAAGCGTAATGCAAGGTTAGTTAGAATTATTTCAGAAAGTGCTGCCTTTTTGAAATGTGTTCATTATGTTCCTGAGCCTCCCTGTAAAACACTAGGTGCTTTAAGTTCTAAGGTATGCAATGACTTGCATGGGTTTCTTTTTATGGGGTGCAAGGAAGGTGTGCTGAAAGTTACAACACAATTTATGATAGGTTCAAGCAAGTACACTTTAAATGTCCATACAAGGATATATCCTATAATGGTGCTGTTGGCTTTTGACAGAGGAGGTCAGGGCTTGAGGCAGATCTGTGTAGTTAACATGCAAGTAACTGCAGTGAGAATGGTCTGGAGAGAAAGCAGTTATAACCCCTCCGAGCTCCCTGTGTCTAGACTCTTATGGGAAGTAAGGTTGCTGTTTTCAGTCTACTTCACCTACTGTTGGGGTAATCAACCACAACCTAAGTCTCGTGCTTGGACTTTAGAGATCCTATCACCATCTGTTGTTGAGACACCTCTCAATGGCAAAAAGTAACACAGGAAACCTGCCCCAGGGGCCTGTGTTTCTGTCTGCTCAGTTGTGTCAACATCACTGTCTGTAGGGCTGTGCCATGAACTGAATCAGAGAATGGGTTTGGATTAAAAAAACTCCCCATCTGATGGTTGTTTTTAAGCGTGATTAGTTCCCTGTGTCCCCCCACAGCCCTCTGTACCAGTACAGCGATGGAGGCCGTGCAAAGGCAGGTGCCTGTGGCAAGGGGCTGGGATGGTAGAGGCCACTATTGAGGAACATCTCTACAACTACTGTCTCATCTCCTGTTCTCAGGAAAGCTGATGTGCAGAGCATTTATGTCTCATTAAATGAGATAATCTCTATTGGTATGTGTCAGCGCATGATCCTTCAGTGTTGAATTTTAAAGTATAAATCCTTGCTGTCAGACCTAAAGGATGAGGGCTTTTGGGTAAAAGATTGGAGCAAACTCTTACAGCTTCAGAAATGGTGTAGTCCTGTGGGAGATGATGAAGCTGTCAGTGTGTGTCACGTTGGGTCTCAGTACTGGGCCACATCACTCTTTTGGACATTTTGGAGGAGCTGAGTTGGTGCATCAGGTGGTGGTGGTTCATGCACATATGCTCTTCGCTGGTCCAGGCTACTGGAAGTGGTGATTTCTTCCCCATCTGGATCCCTTTCCTTAGGGAACTTTCTCAAGGGGGAAACTGTAGTGTTAAGAGTTACCCCAGAGGCAGCTGTGAGAGTGGCTGCAACATCATGAGGAAGGTGCAAGAGGCAGCAAGGGCAGGGCACACAGGAGTAACAGCAGATTTGTTACCCAGTGGTGACTAAATGGGTTAGGGGAGATGCCATACTGAGGCGTGTTTCTGAAAACCGTAAAACCCCCGGCAGATGAGAAACTAAGGACTGCACTAGCTAGAGCTATTGATGGATGGCGTGTGTTAGGGAGGCTTCACCGAGCTTTTGTGAAGGGAAGTCATGTCTAACAAACAACAAATTATTCGTAGTAAGCAGCAGTGGGATAAAAGGGGTTCTTTACATGGCTGTGTGACTAGTTAAAGAATCAGAGGTAGATGACAAAATGATGGGGTTTCTCAATCAAGAGACATTATTAGTAAAGTGTCCTGTTCTCCTGAGCTGAGAATATTACTCTACTCAAGAGATTGAAAACCAGGATCTGACAGAGGTGCAGAAGGACTTTGTGATAGTGAGTGATAAACCATCAGGTTAAATTCATTAAGGAAGGATCTAGAGTAACCTGGTGATGGGCTCTGACCTAGTTCTCACCACTCAGGAATATGATGTGGGGATAATAGCACACTCCAGTGTGTGCCATTCCCATTTCATCTGGCCTCAGTAGAGCAGTCAGAAACCAAATAAATGCGGGATCTAAGTGCAGTGATGTATCAGAACTGAGAGAATTGAACTCAAGTTAATATAAAGGTAGGTATGATCTCTGGTGAGAGGGATTTAGGGTTGCAACACAGTACATAACTTGGAGAAATCTTGGAAGCAGCGCAGTTTCCGAGGAGAGTTTAGGCTTAAACCTGGGGTGGTGCTGCTGTTCAGCAAATCCCAGTGCCAACTGCAACTGCATGTAGAGGGGCACATGCTTAGACTGTATAGACACCGACAAGCACATAAGTAAGATGCACTGCTCCTGTTGAGTAAACTGGTCTGCGGGTTTGGTATCTTCCCAAGAGTTTATTCAAGAAACAAGCTCTCTCCAGTGTTGCCCTCAGTAGTTAAGTGCATGGAGGTCGTCTTCTACTCACTCACCACCAAGAGAAGGTGCTTTCCATTAAAGGGCCACAATTTTTTTTTTCTTAAACTGAAATAACTTAGATTTAGGATTTCACAGTCCCTGAGAAGCAACTTTCAGGATCTGGTGAGGGGAATCTAGAGTGCTACCCACCTCCATCACTCCAGCAATCTATTATTTGTCTGTGACTCTGAGACAGCTGTAGTTGGTGATCCTGCCTGCCTCCATTGGATTACCAGCATGACTCTGGGATGGAGAGATGATCTCATCTGAAGAAATTTAAAAGCTTGCCTTATTTAGTCCAGCTAAACAAAGTATGAGAATCAATGTATTTGCTTTCTGTAATGAATAAGAAGGTTAAACCTCAGAAAAGAGAAGAGCCACATAAAGGACAGTACTAGAACAAGAATGAGCTGGTATGAAGTGGCTATGGATGTCTTTCTCCTGGAAGCTGGGCTAAGGTTCCTCCAACATTACAGCAGTCAGGTCTGGAATGGCATGCAAGTCAGTCATGAGAACAAGACCGCAGCAAGATGGTGCTTGATGGTGCTTATAAAAGGGGTTATAAAACAATTTGTCTGTAGCAAATGCCCCACAATAACCTTTCCAGTTCCGCTACTGTGTGAGACTGTAAGATCTAAGTTGTAAATAAATCAGTCTTTAGAGCAATCTTATCACCTTGGAAAATGGGGAGTAGGAAATTAAGTCTTTTTACTTAAGGGGTGAGCTGCATACGCATTAAACCTCCCAGACAAACACAACCTCATTAAGCTATACTTGGCTGCTCATTCATTTATGGTGTTTGTGATTAAACGCTTAGGAAGACAAAGCTCATTTAGCATTCCCTGGTGGGCGTTTGTTTCAGGCATTATGATTTTGATTGAAAAGCAGCTGTTGACCAACATTGCATTTAGCTGTATTGGAAAAGGAAGAATTGATCACAAGCAATGGATAACACTAGACTGAAGGAAGAGACTAAGGTCCTGTCGCTTCTCTGGAGATACTAAAAGCCTGCCTCGATATGTTCCTGTGCAACCTTCTCTAGGCGAACGTGCTTTAGCAGGGCGGGTTGGACTGGATGGTCTCCAGAGGTCCCTTCCAACCCCTACCATTCTGTGATTCTACCAAGATGGAGCTGGGGAAATACTCTCACTTCTCCTTTATTACCTGCTCATAATTGCCTAGGTAGGAGCAAGCTCGCATTTTTAGCTGAGGCTCAGCCTCCTGCCTAGGTGAATAGCCTGTCATCTGTAGTTACCACTTAAAACCTGTCCGAGATGGATGCAAGAGCCTAGTGAAAGGTAGAGGTACAATTACCTGCCCCTTTTGCTGTGCTGATCACAATTATAGGTTATAAATATAACTCTGAAGTATTGGGTTCTTGAATTATTGTTTGCATTACCACAGTCTAACACTATTGGATGTTCTCCATCCATCCTGGTTTTTGACTCTTGTTAAAGCTTTGTTCGTAGAGAGCCATGCAGCAGTGAGTTTCATGATATAATTGTTCATTGTCTGAAAAAATGTTGCTTTTTTTGTTTCATAGGCTTTGAATTTACCAGATTTCGTTCTTTGTCAGAGCGTTTAGTCTGATTTCCTGGAGAAAGGCACTCTACTGCTCTCATCCCTTTTTCTCTCATCCTTTATCACCTTCTGTCCAATAATTTCTGAAACTCTTTGTTTTCTCAAGTTTGGTAGATGGAAAAAAAGTCTCCAAAATGTAAAATTCCTACAAGTTCTGGGAAGCGTAAGGGTAGGAAGGTGATGGGGGAAAATAAGCCCCAGACCTCGTGTTCCCCTGGAGTGAAGGTGGCACCATCAACTTTATCGTGTATCTGTTCACTTTGTTCTGCTTAGCTTACGGGCTGTCAGATCTGTGCCCACATTTCTGAGCGAGCCATGGCATATGCTGTTCCTTGCGCAACTTTGAAGGATTTATAAAGAACCTGAAGATACTGATTGGGAACATAGATCAGAAAGTACTTGAAGGGAACAGAGGGAGAGTGTGAAATACAAAATACCAGAGGCGAGCAGTGAGGGAAGGGGGACACATGCCTGGTTTTCCATAGAGTTGTGTTTTCATTAAGTATAGTAACTCTGGAATGACTCATATTATGTCAGCAAAGTAGTAGTATCTATGTAGTACTCTGAAAAAGGGCTAAATTCCCTTTCGGCAAGTAATGTGTATTCCTTTATATGAAAATGATATATAATTAAGGTCAATGCAGTGTTTTGGTGTTTTGTTTTGTGTTTGTTTCATTTGGCTTGGGTTTCTTTTTAGGGTTTTTTGTTGTTTTTTTTCCATAGAATCATTGGATGGTTTGGGTTGGAAGGGACCTTCAAAGGTCATCTAGTCCAACCCCTCTGCAATGAGCAGGGATATCTTCAACTAAATCAGGTTGCTCAGAGCCCCTTCCAACCTGACCTTGAATGTTTCCACAGATGGGGCATCTACCACCTCTCTGGGTAACCTGTTCCTGTGTTTCACCACCCTTATTGTAAAAAATATCTTTCTTATATCTAGTCTGATCCTACCCTCTTTTTAATTTAAAACCATTGCCCCTTTTTGTTTGGTTGGGTTTGTTTTGGGTTTGTTTTTATTTTTTACAGTGGGGTGTAGGTATTAACCCACATCATATTCCAGTTCTGTTGATCTGTAAGAACTGGGATGAAATTTGGGCAAACCGAAGATGATGAGACAGAACCAAGCAGGGTAGCCAGGTGCTGCAAAATATTCTATTACAATGCATTTTGGGAATTTAATTTGAAGGGATTTTTGTATTTTGTAATGTAAGTGCAATATTGCTTAATTAAGCGTAGTGGCTATGTGGCCACTGACCTGTGGTACTAAAGCCTCTTGAAAGCAGTGGTAGGCTGTGATGTTACTACCAGGTTACCTGTGGATGTGAGTTTAGTTTATATCACACTAGGTTGTGATGTCTTTAGATTTTTAAAACTGAGCAGGGTTATTTCTGATCAAGAATAATCTCAGAGCAGTGGAAGCGCGCATTTCCCCCCTCATTTTATTCCGAGTACAGGATCAGAACTTCAGCCAGTGCTGATGTTGCAGACAGAATGCTGATAGAGGTCTTCTTTCCTGGTGATTGAAACTGAAGTCCAGATTGTAACTTTTAGGCATTTCTGTTAATCAAAACCACATACTAATCTCATTTTTATCCTCATTTTATTCTGTAGTTTCAGCAGATAACATTCTTACTTGCACTTTGTAATAACCTATTACACAGCATAGACCGGCACTGTTCAGGAACTGCTGCTTTTTATGCAGATACTGAGAGCAATACTAACAGCAGGAGTATTTAAGTGCCTGTGATGCTCTGGTATTCAACTAGATAGAGATATCTCTAAGGCTCCCTCTAGTACTCTCTGAAATTAATTTTCCTTTAAAGGTCTCTAGCTCAACACTTAAAAGCCTTGGCCATAATTATTCTGTTTGAAAAGCTGCAGAAATACTGTATGTGCATCTAAGGACAAAGTTTCACCCTTCACTAATGAGAACCATGGATCAAAAGCAAAAAGATTTCAGTAGTTACGGGATGCTAGATGAAATGCTCATCGCATAAATCTGTGTAGCTGCGAGGCAATGAAATTAAGAAGCAGCTGGTGAAACACACCATAGATTGAATTTGCTGCTAATAATTATGAGCCTGTTTGAGCCAAGCGCTCTTCCTCTTCACGCATGCCTTGGGAAGTGCCAAACCAATGAATTATTCTTCTTACCAAGAGCAAAGGGTAACTTCTACTACTGTATTTTCTATTCAGTGTGTTTTTATTGGATGTAAAACAGTCACAGAGAAAGTAATAGAAATACCACACATGGCTGAGGAAAAGGGATCTGCAGATTTTATTGCATTTGTCCAGTTTCTGACATCACAGTCCTGACTGTAAATCTTTGGACACATGCTGGCTTCTTGTGAGGTTTCCCGGTTGCCTCCCATATGAATTGCCAGACAAGATCATACCCAAAGTCTGTCCAACCCAGCATCCCATCTTCAGCAGTGGTAGGGACCAAATGCTTTAGGGAAATGCGGAGCAAAGATTTGTGTGTGTTTAGGACCCTTCTTCCCACTAGATCCCACGGTGGTCTACGGTAGAGAAGGTTGGATGTACAAAGCCTTGTGCTCTCTCACTGTTTGATGCTGCTGTCCTTTACTCAGAAAGCCTTCTGGATGAGAAAGGAGGAAGCTTGCTGGTCACTTAGCTCCTCTTTGGTGGCTCAGCATGAATCTAAGTTGTTTTAAGCTTATTTTTTCCTGAAGGGGTATTTTGGACAGTGGTACAGTGCCATCTGTAGGGTAGTAGTTAAAGAAGCACAGAAAGTCATAAACTGGAGTGACTGTCTAGGGTACAGATGGTAAAGAGTATGTCCCACTGCTTCCCACTTGGCAATTGTATTACATCCACACTTGGATTTTAGTGGGAATAAACCATACTTGTATCGTCAAGCAGTGCTTGTTAGGCTTAGTGCTTCTTTGTGGCCCCAGGGCACCCTGTACGTGAAAGTCCCGCAGCCAACCTGAACTAAAACAAAAAGTGCTCAGGAGCTGAAGGGTTGATAAATGAGTCTGAAAGTCCTAAATACTTACGGTTTCACTAACAAATTATTTGTGTAGGCGATTTAAGTGAAATGCTGGTGTAGCAAAGATTTAACTTCGCTGCCTGGGTTCTGGTGTGAACTTCGTTAAAGCATGTAAGTTCTCTGGGAAACCCCATATGTGCTAGGCACAGACTGGCAAAGAGGGTTATGTACTTAATGGCCATGCAGCGCTGGTGGTACTGACTGTGGCATTGCTCCTACAGCTGAGCCTGAACGCAGCCTGTGCGTTTCTTTGATTCACCTTGCAGGTCCATGCTGAGTGGGCATCTGAGGGCTGTTCGTAGGTATTTGAGGGGTATAATAACCCAGGGAAGAAAGTTTCCACTGGGGTGCTGCTGGAACAAATATAGAAGATGCTAAGTAAAGAGGAATGTAAGCTGAGATCATCTGCAACACAGGAAATAATTGCTTTGCAACCATGGGTGACATACGGAGTTTCTCTTTTGAGAATATCAACCATCTAAAGAACTTCTCTTCCCCTTTTCCCTCAAATGTATAGGTGTGTAGGAAGGTTAAGATAGTACTTCCCAGACAACATGCCTGATTTTTTCATTTGCCCAGATGACAACTTTCTATCTTTTCCAATTTATTATCTTTACATATGAAGTTCTGGAAACACGTCTACTATTACCCATATCTCACAGATTTTTTGCTAGGAAGAAGTATACAGCTTTTCAGGCAAGCCTTCCAAACTCCTGATGGGGACGTGGGAAGCTTTGATAGAGAGATGCGCTAGCTTCAAGTTTAATGCTGTTTAAAGAGTTCTGTTGGTCCCAGTGTGCTAAGCAGTACGTTAAATGCCTTTGTCATTTTGAGATGTAGGACTCTTAGCACGGCCTAGGAAATGAGTGTCTTGTTTGTAGTCTTTGTCTTACAGGGAATTTGTGGTCTTAATTTGTGTACAGTGTGTAACTGTAAAGAAGGCTGCGGAGTAGCCTCTGTGTCTGCAGTTACAACAAAGGCATTTCAGGTTGTGTGGCTGCTGATTAAATACAATTGCTCTGAGTAGTGAAATGGCCTTTCCCATGCTGAGGATGGAGTTAAGTACCTGGACAGGTGCTGTCTGGACCCCAGGTTTCCTGGCTCTCTAGTGTTTGATGTGTTGAATGTGGCAATCCGTTCCCTTGCTTGACTCCGGCCCTCTGTCACCTGGACCTACAATGAGCTGGCTCATTTTGTCTTCATTAAATAAGATGTTCTTGTGCCTGACGTTCCTGGAGAATTGCAGGTGGCTTCAGGCAAGTTCGTTTCAGAGCTCTTAAGGACTTTCCCCTGGACGCTTTGAGGTAACNTCACCTGGACCTACAATGAGCTGGCTCATTTTGTCTTCATTAAATAAGATGTTCTTGTGCCTGACGTTCCTGGAGAATTGCAGGTGGCTTCAGGCAAGTTCGTTTCAGAGCTCTTAAGGACTTTCCCCTGGACCCTTTGAGGTAACTGAGCATTTGTTTTTCCAGACCTCTGCAGGACCAGCTGAAGGTGACAGCTCTGGACTCCCTGCTTTTCCCTTGTAGCTTTCCTAAGGTCTCTGATAGCGAATGCTTCCAAGGGAGGAATTTTGCACCTTGTGTAGCAGTGTCGACCCTTGAGCAGAGTCGTGTTCTGAAGGACTGAGTTCATGTGGATATCAGAAAACTCCTGTGGAAGGAGAAGCAGGAGCAGTTGGAGGAAATCCTCTACTTCTTAAGTAAAGGTGACTAAACATTAGGTGGGAGCTCTTTGGGTGGGAATGGAGGGCTTTTTCTGTTGACAGAAGTCTGCTTATGCTTTGATTCAGTTACTTCAGGAGAAAGAGGGAGACTGTCAGCTTCCAGGAAAATAAAATAAAAATAATTTTCTAACTATTCTTTTGACACTTGAGATAACCCAAAAGATACTGCTCTGGCAAGGATACCTGCAATACTGTTAACTCAAAACTGTGCCATACTGAAATCTTGGTATTGAGCAGTCAGTGGTAGGCAAGCCTTGCCATGGTGTTTTGTTTTCCGTCTTAGTTAAAAAAGGACTTAAAAATACTAGTTTAAAACATCAGTGATTCTATGTTTTAATGACATATCTCACAAACTTGGGTCCAAATCCATAATTAGATATTTGAGCATACAAACTCTGTTTTTTGAAAGCCAGCTTTAAAGTTAACTTGGGATTTGCATGGGAATGGGCTTTTTCTTCTCCTTTGCCAAGTCAGACCTACCAATTTCCCTGTTGATGGGATGTTTTATAAATTAGTGCTTTTTGGAAGACAAGGTCAGGAAAGGGTCAGCGTGGGTTTATGATGGAAACTCAGCAACATCTCAGCTCTGGAGTGACTGCTGTTCCTCCGTAGTGAGATTCGAGGAGTGTAAACTCCCCGGTGGGCCAGGGAGTGGGGTCTCCTGTGCCTTGTGGCACAGCATCCCTCACCTGAGTATCAGCACAGGGCAAGCTGCAAAGGGACGGTGCACATGCGGACACCGTGCCTGAGGTGGAGTCCTCTGGCTGGAAGGTCACTGACTTCTTCCCAGAACCTGCGTGACCGCTGGGAGCAGAATGGCCCTGAGGTCTGAAGCCTTGCCACCTAAGGAGAACAGGCAAAACAGGTAGCACACCTTGACGCAAGTGGTACAGGCCTAAATGGCTGTGAATGGAACAACTTACCCGCAACATTTTCCATTTGCGGCTCCATGTTGAGTTAATTAGCCCAAATGAGCTCAAACTGCTGGAAAACTGCAAGAGCAATGGAAAATAAAAAGGTCACTGTGCATTGCAGGGGTTAAACAGGTGGACTTAAAAACCTGCAGCACTCTCTGGCTTAAAGGGAAAAGTGCAGTCTTTCAATAGGTCTAATACCTCTCAAAAGGACTTTCAAGATGCTTGTAACTTTTGCTTATCTGTATTTCATTGCTTGAATAAGAATTGTTTATACTTCCCATTAAGTTTGCCTTTAGCTTCACAGTTGATGAAAACTCATCAGGGAAGAGTTCAGTCTACCCCGTAATTATGCATGTTAGGGCCTGGTTTCAACATCCATGCCAAAAGTAACAACAGCACAGTGCCCCCTCTTCAGCACCCCCTTCCCACCAGCCTGGTGGCAAATAACTTAATTTTTAAAATATTTTTTAAAAAAAGGACAAAACAGTATGTGTCCTTATGACAAGTAGAGATTTCCCATCTGTTTTTGCTTGGAGCTTGCTGCTTTAAAATACCAAAATTATGAGTTCTGGCCTTGAAAATTTGGTTTGACTCAGAAGATCTGGTATTTAGCACTGGTAAGGTGAACAGGGGAGCTGGCATAGACGATTACGTCCTGAGGGTGTTTTTCTCTGCGGTGAACTCTAGATTATTTCCCATGGAGGAAGCTAAGCTCACAAGTATCAGTTGATGCTGTTACTTTCTGAGGCTAAGAAGAGGATTAGAGTAAAGAGGCTTTCAGTAACTGAGCATAATTGCGCTAGAGCCCTTCATAGTAGAAATAGAAAACTGCTGATGAGAAGTTATGAGGGGATCGGAAGGGAAACTGGATTTGGAAAGTAAACTTACACGCACACGTACTCGTGCTTAAAATCTCTGTTACTCTCTAATTCTCCTAAAGGGAATGCGTGAGCATTTGTGTTGGTTGATTTACTGTGCTGTCGCTCTCACGCAGACTAGAGGCTTTCTTTTGCTATCTCAGTTTACCAGGGGGATGCGTTATTTTTGGAGAAGAGGAAATAGCTGATAGAGCTCCTGGTTTTGTTAATTTGATCTTTTTCTCCTTTGTTTAATTTCTGTCTCTTCTCCTCTCCACTTAATCAAACGTGACTGTTTTTATCGCTTTGGATGTGTTCCTTACTGTGAGCAGCTCTACAGTTTTTAGCCTGGCTACTGCTGACAGTAGAAGTGAAGTGACCTGCAAGCCCTCAAGTAGAGCCCCGTTTTCCTTCACTTCCTCTCACCCCTCTTCATTGAGAGCTCTTGTTGTTGGCAAGGGGGAGTTTGCACCTCCTCTGTGCCTTGCTTTTCCCCCATGTGACAGGCTTTTGACAAGCAGTACTGATCATTTCCAGTGAGGGATTATGAGGAGAGGAAATTCGTACGCAGCTCAAATTCCCCAAAATAGTGAGGGGAAAAAAAACCAGGAGCTGTATGTACTATCCTGTTAGAGACAGGTGAGTCACGGTAGATTGTTTCTCATCAGCTCTTTAATGTTCTTAGAGCTTCAAATGGAGATTGCGTCTCCCTGTAAATTTAGTAGAAAAACCAAGTCAAAACCAGTGGTAGTGGATTGAATTGGATCTTTTAGGGATTCTTTCTCAACAGCTTGGGTTTTCCCTCCGAAGGTGTTGCTCTAAATCACTGGTTCTGGCAGTTGCAGGTAACCATAACCTAGAAAGTCCTAAACATGCCCTAATTGTTCCTTCAGCTTGTTAGAGAACAGGGATTTGCACCTTACTGCAAACAACAGAGCAAACAGTAACCATCTCTAGTACATGTCTGGTGCTCTCAGATACTAAAATAATGTAGGAAATTATTGGTAGTGGTTAACTGCAAGCTTGCCACATGTCCTTCTTTGGAGGAGCAGTAATACAAAAGTAGCATTCAATTCTGGTGTGTGTAAAGAGAAGTCATCAATTTGAAATATGGCTGGTTATAAGTATTTGTATGTATACTTCTACCCTTAGGTCCTCTTCATATTTTTATGATTTAACTGAAATTCCTTTTTGTTCTTTTTCCCCCTGTAGTACTATTCCATACCTATTTTAGTGGTGGGTCAAAACAGTGATATTTTTTTTTTCCCAGATGACACTGAATCTAAAACTTCTTCTGCTTTGGTTTTTCAGCACTTGAAAAATGTCATTTGTTAAGGTGGGGAAAAATGTGTTGCCACCTACTAACAAATGAGGTGTGGAATGGGGTAAGTAAATATTATTTTAGGGAAACAATTGAGTCTTATACTGACTTAGGTCTGATAACAAAGCTTATCTCTGCACACTTGAGAAGCCACAGCAGGTCTAGCAACTACTTTTACCACACATTTGCATTGGTAAGGGGCTGTTCTATCACTCCATGTAAACAAAACCACTGTGACTGACCAGCCTATCTTCAAAGAAGCATCTGTGCGCTCCTGCCTTTGAGTTGATGCCTGTTCTGGTACAAGTGGGGGTGATGAATGAATGATCATGTAGGGCACGTGCCTCACCAGACTGCAGTCTCTTTACCACTGTTAGTCTGTATCTGAGCAGGGAGTAAGAGGTCTCCGTCCAAGGACAGCAGCATGGCTACAGTGCACTGTGTCATATCCCCACATTCAAATCCTCCTCTGGTTAGAAAGTTGCCAAGAGAAATGTTGGAAAACTGAAAAAAACCAAAAACACCCAGAAAGCATCTCTGTGCGTTGTTTTGGGTAAACTGTCTGATAAAAATAACTTGATCAGGTGGGATTTTCTAGAATTTTCTGTTTTGCCTGGTTTTAGTATGTGTGCCAAACTTTTCCTGCTTTAACATGGGTGAAGAGAGAGGATCTGTTCCTCTTTCTCTGCGGTCTCGGTTAGTGAAACTTGAGATGTTTGGTTTGCTAACCTAGTGATGTTAGACAGGACTTGCATTTTATAGAGCAAAAGCTAAACAGAAGGATTGGTGGTGAGTGAGGAGGATCCCAGGGCTGGCCAGCTCGCAATAACACAGTTGTGATGTCCTCTCACTCTTTGCCTGAAGACCCTAGTGCGGGCCTTGGCTCCATGTATGAGCAATGTCTAGGAGCATGTTGAAGCCGGGTCCAAAGCACTTGCCTTTCATTTCAGGCCACAGAGTTCCCTTCTGCGTTGTCCTCATCAGAGTTAGTAGGCCAAACCCTTATGCTTGGGATGATGTTTGCCAAAACCACCAGACAGAATTCTTCCTTCCTGCAGATCCAGCTGTCTGGAGAGATAGTCCTTTATGTATCTGAAGAGCACAGCAGGCACCAAATCTCAGTGCCTGCTGTCCTGCCTGCCAAGCAATGATCTCGCTGGTGGAGCCAGGACAGTTCACTGGAGAGCCCCATGTGCTGAGGCTTGGGCAGCTTTCAGCCTGGTACTCCATGTGCTGGGGCCTTCTGCCGGGAGCCACAGGTCACATTCCTCTCCAGCTCTTACTCTAAAGCAGGGGGCTTTGGTTGCCAAATCTTTTCAGGCAGGAAGGAATGTTTTGTAGAGGGGATTTACCTGTTGGTGGATTAGGCTATCCCAGAGTCAGTGGCCCTGCCAGCTCTGCAAGAACCTGCCCACTGCTGCCTACTTTGAAAGTCGTTCCCTCTTGCAGCTCCTGCGACCATGCTCTACCTGACCCTGCTGCTGGTTGGCGGCTTGCTCGTTTCCCCCAAGGGAGCTGTTGAGCAGGTAAGCCTCAGAAGGATGCTGGTCAGGACTGCTGTCTTCAGGGATATCGTTACGTCTTTCCGATGGGGGTAGGAGCTTAACTTCAACAAGACTTTATAGCACGTTGTTGATTCTTAAGTTGTCCCAGGACCTCTGAATGACCAACTGTCAATTAACTCTGACCTCTTGTGGTTTCAGAATCTGAATCCAAATGCCGAGGTTTGACTCCGTCTGTCTCAAACCCCTGACCACAGTTCCTATTTTTATGCAGGGATGTAAGACCATGATCTTCTGGAATTCATTAGCTTCCCCACTCGCTGCTCTTCTCAGCTCCTTCCCCAGCTATCAGAGATGTTGCTGTGTTAGAGTGGCTGGCTCGTCCTGTTCATTGCTACAGTGGTAGAGCAGGGCTGCAGCTTTAGATGCCTATGCTGCCTTCATGTTCTACTGAAGCAGCTCAGCACAGAAGTGGGCTTTGTTGTCTTATGAAGCAATTTCCAAGCCCAAGTTGCCTGGTCTTGGTGTTTTCTCACTTTGCCATGGCTCACCCTTCCTCTTCTGTTCATGTTTTTGTTTTTCTTGGGAACATCCAGTGGTGTGGTTGACCTCCTATGGGTCAGGGTAGAGCTACAGGCGTTCCTGCAGCTCCTCACTCTGCTTTTCGGCTGCCCACACCACTCTTGTTTTCCCATGGCAGCCAGACCTCTTGCTGATGTCCGGCTCAGCCTCTCCACCGGCTGGCCACTCGGCAGAAACCCCAGGGGCTTTAGCTATCCTTGCAAAGTGCTAACTCGATTATTGGACTTTGGATTAAAGTAAAGGCTCTGGGAGCAGAGTACAGATCACAGCGTTAGTCCGCTGAGAAGTGTGCTTAGCAGCAGGGGTGTGTTTCCTTCGGGTTTCACGTTGAGGTTAGAAATGCTTTCTTTTGGGGGACAAATTGTTCTTCTCAGACACTGTGGTCAGTCTTACTATCACCCCCATGAAGACTGCATGTCTAAAGGAAGTGACAGAAATAGATGCGTTTGTTTCCAAAACAAAACCCTTTGGTCCAGAGAAAAGATACCTGCCTCTTGGGAAAGAGGAGGAGGCTCCCATCTCTCCTACTTGTCTGAGCTCAAGATCTCTCGTCCTTTGTCTTTGACTTGTTTCCCATTGCTTATCGTTTACTAGAAAAACATTCCAGCATGTGTGCAATGCTAGACCACCAAAAAAGATGAAGAAGAGACGGATGCGCTGCTGCTCCTCTATTTATAGGAAGAGCGAGATGAAGCAAAAATGATATGGGAAAATTCAAATCTTTAAATACTCTGGGAGAGATGGATGGAAAAAGGGCTGATTTCATTGTTCACAGGGTTCGGGAGACTTTCTCATGAACAGCCTGGTGTAACTTCCTGGGCAACTCGCTTGTATGACTGGGGGGATTTCTGTGCATAACCCCCCATCTTGTTTCTGGAGTATCTTATTTGCTTCAACAAATAACTGCTGCAGCAGTTGTACCTTCCTCTTAGTATGCTCTTGCCTTCCTTCTTGGTACATTCTATGCTCATCCTCTGGTGTAACTCTCACACTGATACTAGCGCTTCTGATCATTTCATTTGTATTCATGCTCTTCTTTCCACCATAGGTTTGAACATTTTCATTCCAGTCCCCATTTCATAATCCCTTAAACATTTGAAGATATTCTCTATCTCCTTTGAGAACAGTGGGCTGCTCTACGATGTCTTTTTCTCTTATCAGATCAGTGAAATCTCTTTCTCAAGTTACTTTCTTACTGTCTGTGCTTTCCCGTGCCAGTTTTTAACCTAGTTTCAGAACCATCACCATCTTCTCTCAGACCAACTCTGCTAATCAGGTTTCTTTAGCCCTAGTGTTTGGAATACATATCTGCTTCCCTCATCTTTGACAAAGAAATTGCCATAATATTTGCTTGCAGATCAGTGGTTGTTGTTGATTAAAGATCTGCACTTTGTGCTCTCTGTTCTCACCTCGGAGGTTGGCTCAGACACATCACAAGGGGACAAGGAGCTGTTTTGAGTTTTGATTTTTGAAAGGGTGTTTCGTAGCAAGCCATTAAAGCGGGAAGCGTGAGGGTAGGGAGCGATGCTGCCTTGAATGCAGTGAGGAATTTAAGGCACACAACTGAGGGTGGGAACTGAGGTCTCACCATTGCAGGCGAGATACAGGGTTGGCAAGGTCTGACTGTTTTTCTTCTTGTACCCTTTTAAATGTCTCGCCTCTGCCCATCTAGAGCAGCGTTGACCTCAGCTGCACTTTCTGCCATGAGCTCTTTCACACTGCTCCTTTTGCCCGTAAAACCTTCCCTAGCTTTATCTGTAAAGCGTTCCCCTCAGATCACCTCTGTTGCAGGAAACATGCCGTTTCGCAATGGCCAGACCACCAGGGCAACTTGCCGATGTTTATATCTACCAAAATGGTACCTCTGATGAAACACATCAGTGCTTGAGGCAGCCTTACTGTCCCTGCCATCATCTCCCCAGGCCTTCCACCTCCTCACTTGCCCCCAGTGAGGCTGGGGTATGCTGGCTTCTTTTATCCCTGCATTGCCATGGCTCCACTGTGGATTACTGTACAGGAGCAGGCAAATTACTAGGTAATCTACTGAGCCGGGGTAGAGGTGGTGGTTTGAGCACTGGTTCAAGTGCTACCACAGTGGAAATAACATGAATCTCATTTGCAGTTCCCAGCCTTCCTACCTTTCCTTCTCTTACCCCTTCCCTATATTTTGCTTCTGTTTATAAGTCTCTAAATGCTGCCTTTAAAAAAACCACTGTTGCGAGCCACTAATTTCAGCTTTAGCTTTCCTTAGAAATACACCCGTGTGGGATTCAGTGCCCGGGGTCCCTCCCAGGATTGCATCTGCTCTTGCCTTCTGCCTGGAGGAGCCCAGAGTGATCCATTCGGTGATATAGTTCAGTTCTGTGCCCTTCCTGGCCTGGGAGCTCCTCTGCTTTTGAGTTCTGTCATTTGACCACCTTATGTAGTGATTGGTCTCCATATTTGTCTTACAAACGCTTGCTAATGTCACTAGGAAGAATATCTTTATTTTGCTGGGACCTGTAACAATTTGATTGCAGGCTTTTAAGTATTGGTGTATTGTATACAGTAAGGAAGATTGCTTAATATTTAGATGAAAAAATTCCAGAAGATAATGTGGTCTGGTGATTTTTTTTTTTAGCTTGCGTCCAAGGACTATTTCTGACATCTCAGTAAAAGGTATCTTAAAAACAATAAGCCTCTTGTCGTTAGAGAGCTCAGCTGTACAGAGTTCTGCATTCCTACTGAGCGTTTTTAGCAGCCCACAAATTGAAAAAGGTTGAAGACTATTATTGCAGTCAATTTGGCAAATCATTCCCTTTGAGTTGTTACACTGCATAAATATTTTGCTGTCCTGCCAAGAGCTGTTGTTCTGCCAGCCGTGTCATCATCTCAATGAATAATAGATCTGAGCTCCTGATCACTTGTGGTTGTAAGAGAACTTGGTGTTCCTGTGAAGCTGGGTACATTTGGAGTTCTTGGTCCCAGCATCTAGAACTAGTCTTGTTCTGTGATCGAGTCTCGTTCTAGATCAAAGGGTGGTCCCCTTCCCTTGTACCATGCAGCTGAACGTGTTATATAGTTGCTAATTTTTGACCAGGAAGAAGGTGGTGAAGTTGTGAAGTGGGACAGGGATCTGTAAAATTTTTGTAGGAAACCTTTGAGATTTTGCTGCTTCAATTGCACAACTGCATTTATTCATCCTCGGTCCTGGTTGCTTTTCTGGATTTTTGATGCAACAGGAGTTACAGGGCAGGAAAGAAGACAGAGCTAGCATCAACTGCTTTTTGTTAAGAAGAGAATCCAGTTGCTGTGCAAGTAAGCAGGTGAGACGCCACTAGCCTTTAAAGATTGAGAGGAGGCAAATACTGTGCCTGAGATTAATTCATCTTCATTTCTAGAAAGCCATCTGCCCCTTGTGCTGTACACAGCTATCGCATGAAGCTCTCCACTAAGCTCTACGGACAGTGCCTGCTCTAACCTTTCTCCATTTAGACCCCTCTCTCGGTTGCTTTGTCTGGTTGACTCCAGCATATTCCTCAGCATTGTAACCCTGAGATGCAGGGCTGGATATGCTGGTTATTTCAGTAGCTTTAATGTAGTTTAGAAAAAACCTTGAGCTATTTATTGTCCAGGTCATCCAAGGGTTCTTTTTATTGATAGTAATTGTTGCGAAACTGCTATAAAAGTACCTGGCCTTTATTGCTGACAGCTCTCCTTTTCATGAAAACCAGAATTCTGTACTCGCCAGAGAAGGCGTTCAAGCAGTGTGGGTTGGCTGGATGTTGAAACAGGTTCCTGTGACAGTTTTAAGTACTTTAGTGTAAGTGCTGTGAATGGAGACTCATGGGTTAGAATAGTGCTTGAACAGATGTGATGAGATGGGATTAAGAGGTGTTCACTTTAAAAAAGTGGGAGGGTATTCCTTATCCAGTTTACTAATCTCCCTGGGGGCATGGAAAAAATATTTGAATGTTATCAGTTAAAAAAAAAAGCCTCTCATATTTTCTGCTTGTTTTGTTTTCAGCTTAAACAGATGACTCAATTTTACATTTATCTTTCGGTTAAATGCAAGAAACGTGGTGTTTGGGACACCACACTGTGGAGAGTAATTAGAGAGTAAAATTCAGACCTCTCAGACTTGTGCAAATAAGTCTTACGAAGAACTTTTATCACCTTTATGTAACTATCAAAGTGTATTTCTTTTATATAGAAGGGGCATTATAGTGTGGAGCACTCTCACAAGGGTAGCAGTTACGGTAGTCATTTCCAATGTTTCCTCTCCAAGAGCTTTAAAATTGCCCAGGACCTTAGTGAAGTTGGTGGGCTTTTGTTCCCCAGGAGATGGGCTTTAGGATCCAAGAAGACCTGTCTGTGCCTCTCTTGTGGTTCATGACAGACTTTGCTGGACTGGAGGAGAAAAAAAAAAGATGTGGACTAGATGTGTCTTCAGTGAGCCTCTTGGACTCGTCTCCTGGTTTGTTTATTTTGTTGTGTATTTCTGGTGTCAGAGAAGTTCTCAAGGGAATTTACCATTGAGCATTTCATACAGAGATTATCATAAATCCAAGAGGGTTTTTTTAGCTTTGTCTACTTTATGGCAAAGCTCACTGGAACTTTTAATTCATTTTTTTGTTGTGTGTGACTTCAGTTCCATGAACTAATATTAGTTATACAGTGAGGAGACATCTATATATAAACACAGAGTTTTGTGTGTTTCCATATATACTCATGTTTCTATATATAAGCAAAATGCTTTCATAGGAATATTTTAATATTTGTCACATTTTGTCGTGTATTTTATGGTGGGAAAGTGTAATCGGAAAAAATGCATTTGGATCTTGTGGGACAGTAAGGTAAAATAGCTACTTGTGTGAACTGGATCTTTTTTTAGATGCAGGCGCTACAGAAATAGCCAAGTGATAGCCCCACTGTGAACTCGAAATGCATTTCCTTTTTGCCAGGGTTTGCTGGTCTGGTCTGTTTGTCTAACCCTTGTAAGGACAGCAATGCAGTGTGTGTAGCCGGGCTCCCAGCTTCTGGAAGGATGGGGACCTTCGAATGTGTATTAACCTGGTGTGCATAAAGATGCAGAGCAGTAGATCGTATGTAGTCCATCTTATTTGGACTAACTGTGTGTTTGAGCTCTGCTTGGAAACACTTGGTGTTTCAAGTAAATAAACTGTGCCTGGTATAGAGTTTTATATAATCACTTTTATTCGTGGCTTTCTAGCAAATCTGGATTTTTTTCCTGTACTTTGTCATGAAGAAATGACAACTTCTTTCATGCAAATGGAAATTACAGCAATATTTTGAAGTTCGTTGACTCCTGTCACTTGGGGGGCTGGCACAGGGTCTGCACTGTCACTGCTGTGGGGGAGGTTGCTTGGGAGGGATTTGGGTTTTTTCATCTGGTGGGTTTTTTGGTTGGTTTGTTTTGTTGGTTTGGGGGGTTGGTTGGTTGTTGCCAGTTTGTTCTTTATTTTTTCCTTACCTGACCTAGTCCTCCATAGATTTGAAAGCAATTGAGTTAGAAAAGTCAGAAATACCATGTTTCTGTAAATTTAATGGAAAACTGGTGTGTGGGTAAGAGAGGAACGTTTTCCTATTGCTCCCTCTGAGGTAGAGATGAGAGCTCAGCCCTGACCTGTTCTGTGGAGGCAACATCACCTGGCCAGCAACTGCACTTGTGGAGAGAACTTTCCTGAACAGGCAGAAGATGCAGGAAGAAGCCCAAGAGCATTGCAGGCCCCAGGAAAGGGTCTGAGGGGAGAGGTGTGGATGTGTTGCTGTTGCAGTAGGAGATCAAAAGGGGGAAAGTAAGAGTATCGCCGTGGGGAAAGACACAAAATGTTAGACCTATCTGTTTAAAAACAACAACAAAAAAAAAAACCCCAAAGAAAACAAAAACAGCCCCAAACCCATATATATATATGAGACTATGAATCTTTAGCTTTTCCAAACTGTCTCATGCTCCAGTCCTTGGATATTCTTCTGTGAACCACATACAGTGACACACATCCGTTCTGCTATTGTTAATAAGCTAGCTAAATAGTGTTGTTTATACTATAGATTTAAGGGCAAGTCCTCAGAGCCTAGTAGACTGGTTTTCTGGTTGGGGTTCGTGTTGATGTTTTCATATGGGCATACCCAGAATGTTTGGATTTACAAGTGGTCATGGAAAATAAGTGAAGCGTGCGTATGTATGTTGCATGACCTAGTTACCCATGTCTTTTCTAGCAGAAGTTAGAGCTGGTTTACTTTAGTGTTTATGGGGATGTAGAAGAGTTCAGGCTAATCCTAGCTAAAAATAAACAAATGCAAGTCACGACAATAGAACACCATTGCACTGAGGCCATTTCCATGGTCGGAGGGTTTTAGGGATGCAGGGGTGCTGCTATTGTGCACTGTCTGAGTGCTGTTAGTGTGGGCACAGATTTGTGGGCAAAAGTGTATGGGTTGCCTGAGTTCTAATTCATCCTCTGTTCTCACAAGGGAAGCTAATTTGACCCATGCCAGTGGGTTCAACCATGGTAATTGAGGTTGTTTCCGTAGCTGATGGTGACGTGCTTTACTGTAACTCTCATCAGAGTGTTGCAGAAGGAGTTGGGTACATCGGGTCAGTGGATTGTGGCTGTACATAGCAGGTTATTCAAGTGGACCCTTGTGAGCTCTTGCTGTCCTGAAATACCTTGATGCAATGCTATTACATGGTGTTAGTAGAAAAATATGGGAGCCTAGGCTTAGATAAATTCATAGAGGTTCTGACACACGCATTTACAAACAAGGTGAACAGTCTTTTTAAAGAGATGATAGAGATCTGTCCCTTGCCAGAGCAGACTGAATGCAGAAGTGTTCGGCTTAGCTCAAAAGCCCCGCCCGCTCCTTACGAGAAGCTATGCCACAAAGCTTGTTCTGGACTAAAATGGTCACAATAAAGTCACAGAGGTCAGTGATATTAAAGCTAAGTGCTTAGGTCATTTGGGAGCAAATATGTTCAGATTCATTTTGGATGGGGCTAAAATAATGATAGAGACCTCTGCAGAGTACCAAAATAAACAGGACTGGCTCCACCACACCTTCCCTGAGCTAAACAGGCAGATCATGAGAGAAATACCATCCTGGCAGAATTCCTGTTATGTCACCTCTTCGCTTTATGGTAAATATTTGACAAGAAGATTTTCAATAATATTGTAGTGTANCAGAGTACCAAAATAAACAGGACTGGCTCCACCACACCTTCCCTGAGCTAAACAGGCAGATCATGAGAGAAATACCATCCTGGCAGAATTCCTGTTATGTCACCTCTTCGCTTTATGGTAAATATTTGACAAGAAGATTTTCAATAATATTGTAATGTAGGTGTGAGTTGTGTGTCATCCTCATCCACGCCCAGCAATTGGAGAGCTGTTGAGCTACCCTGATTTATGCACTATCTTTGAAATCATTTTAGCCTGAATTTTAAAATAAAACAATAAGCAGCCATTCCACTAATTCTTTTTATTGTCCTCTTGCTTCCTCAAATGCTGTGCATAATGTCTGTGTCACCGTGTTAGGAAAATTGTGATAAATACTGTAGCAAAATTAGTAAAATTTGGAGGCAGGTTCACTTGGAATAAATTAACAGAATAGTAAAGTAGACCTGTGAAAGGCAGCTGCTCTTGGCTACTCATAGACTGTAGTCTCAGTTCCAAACTGATTTTCTTCACGATCTGTACATCCTGTTGAACTTCTGGAGTAAAGGAACTCTTCATCACAGCAAAAGCAGTCGTGGCAAGTTCACAAATTCAGAGTCTCCTGCATTAGACTCCTCCTCTTAATTTTATCTCTAGTGTCTTGTTGCTCAAGGGGCAAGGCTGCCTCTTCATCTTATCTCCAGTTCTCTCCAGCAGCTGTTGCTGAAGGAGCAAGGCTTTGCTGCATTATCTGAGAGGTTTTCTTCCTCCTTCAGGAGCTCAGGGTAAACTAAGCCTTCCAGAGGGCTATGCAGAGTGGCCCAAAGAAACACTAATTAGATGGTTGTTCACAAATGGAAACTTTAAAAAGTTGCTTTATAAAGTCAGTAATTAAAAATATTCATAATGTAATGGCCATGGAGATTGATCTTTGAAGTCTCTATTTCTAAAATCTGACCCAGTAATACCATTTTTGAGAAAATTAGTCTTGTCTTGTGTAGATGGGACGATGACATATTACTAGTTCACTTGAAAATCTTACATATGAGTACTTGAAAACTCTTAGGAACAAAGCCAGTCATTCTACATTTGTTCTTCAATAATATTAAGGATGCATTCAAATATACCATTGGGATTATTACTCTTTCAAACAAGGCAGTTTACTGTAATCTTTCCTTTTCCTGGACATGCTGGGTCACCATTTGAACCAGTTGTTTTGGCTTCTTTGCATGATAGGCTTTTAAAGTAACACGTCATCAAGATAAAATCTAATTAAATCCTTAGCAAAATGCAAATCATGGGTTTTTTCTCATCTATACATTATTATATTAGTATTTTGCAAAAAACCCTGCAGTTTGCAGGCAGTTAGGTATCTACAGTGCCCAGTTCTGAAATCACAGATGCTCTTCTGTCTGTTCACTGTTGTGTCAGGTACTTTCAGCATATCTTTGGGTAGTTTAAATGATTTCTCCTCCTCCTCAGATCTATTGTTGATCTGTGTATGTTCTTGATGGAGACATGGGTCTAGGATTCATCTCTGCTCTGATAGCCAAAATTGCGCCAAAGCAAAGTGAAGATGCTGCTGGTGGCTTCAGAAGATTGGAAGTGGTCACTCCATCACTCCAGGTTCTCTGGTCTGTGGCTTTGGGTCTGTCTGGACACTTTGCTATGTTTCGATGTGCCATACCTTTGTTTTTTAAAAGAGTCACTTTCCAGCCAGAGGGTATTCCCTGCTACCCATTGACTTTACTGACAGTGTGAAACACAGTTCTGCAGCAGCCATTCTGGCATCATTACACCTTGTGGGACCTGACCCAAACAAAAAAACAGTGGGAGAAGAAGTTTGTGTTTCTTGTGCCTTCAAATTGCTGCGATATCCTTCATGTTTTGCTGAAGCAATTGGAAGTTGGTCTGTAATGGCAGCTGCCCCAGCGTGGTGTGTAAATTGGTGTGCCATGTGTTACGTTTTGGAGAAGCAAATGCGCAGCGTCAGAGCGCGAGTGCTCACATGGCCCTGATCCTGCGCTCGTGCAAAGTCAAGGTCACTGGTGCTGGTTGTGTTTACAGGCGTGTTTATCCCGCGGCTTTGCTCTCTGTGAAAGTGCACGCACATAAGTGGTTCTGGGGTTGTATAAATTCTGCTGGGTGAACGATGTTGTCACCAATTTAGAAAGCTAACAGGGTAGCTTTTCCTTAAGCTTCCCCTGGCTCCTGCAGTAATATAAATTAGAAAGCCTTGTGCTGAGCTTGAAAAATCTGATGGTGCCGTCGACCAGCTGGGCTTTTGAGCTGCTGGAATTACAAACTGCATGTAATATAAATGGCCTGAAGTAAAACAGGTCATTAAAATAGAATATTAATAATCTAAGATGTTGGTAACACAAGAACCCTTTTCAATTTATGTCCTAAATAGTGAGCTAAAAGTAAACTACAGGAGCTGATGATGGTAATAAAAAAAAAGAGAATATATCCAGCCTCCAGTTCCTTTCATGACCTGCAGTCCCAAGCTGCTGTTCTTGCTTTTCAGCTCATACGCTCTGCTCTCAGCACAGTTTAGGTCCTTATGTAAGCACGCTGGCCTCAGCTAACCTCCTTCTAATGTCCAAACATGTTTCTGTTGTGCCTTCTTGTACTTTACCTTTGCTGGATTTAAAATCTCATGGTGTAGGTGCCAAAATGTAAAAGTTCCCCAAATTAAACTCAATTTGTTCTAGGAATTGAGGGAGGCAGGATTAGAGGGAGGATTAGATCAGTAAGATTTTTGGCTGCCATGATACAGAACAAGGCTGTTTTCTGTTGGTGTCGTGTTTTGCTTACCTGAGCATCAAAGTCATTCGAGTTCATCGTTGTTTTGGGTCGACTTCTATTTTGGTTGCTCATAAACAAACATCTCTTGATGTTCCTGTTTTTATTTAGTGGATTAACTGTTGGTTAGCGGAAGCAGCCTGTTGGACGGGTGGGGTGATGGAGGAGAATAACGAGGTGACCGTTTCTCTCTTGCACTCTTGTGAAGAGCTCAAGAAATTGTCCCCCCCTAGGGTAGGGGAGAGGGAGGAAGGTGAGGTGGGCACAAGTCATAGCAGCAATGCAAAGCTACAGGAGGAGACACTGAATGGACCATGGCAGATGTTGCTCGTTGCTGTGGAGTCACATGCTGACGTATACATCTCTCAAAGGAGATCTGCCGGGGTTCTGCAGCAGGCCAGCACCCAGCGCCCACCAATGCCCGAATCCAGGACCTGTCTTCTCCGTGCTGCTGGACGGAGGGCTGGGAGGACCTGGAGCTCTGAGTTCAGGGAACCCAAGGTTTTGCACTCCCTCTGCTGGCTGTGTTCTTGCGGGCTGATGCCCGCTCATCAGCCCCGAAGGAATGCTGAAATCAGCGAGGACAATCTTGAACAAACAGGGAAATGATTAAATTAGCATGGCTCCATTTTAGGGTCCTTGAACACTAAGAAAAAAATCCTTGTTGACCATGCTGTGGAGGTGCAGGTCAGTAAGGAGATGCATTTCTTACACTTCTTTCCAAAAGGTCATTAGTTGCCTTGGGAAGTGGGAGCACAGGGGAGATCACATCAGCCTAAATCACACTTCAGTCTTTTGAATCTAGTGTGAAAGACTTGAACCATGACCAAGAATGACTTGGGTATTCTGCTTGCTTGCCTTAAATTTTATCAGAATTTTTTACTGTTAGCCCAAATAGTGATGGGTCTTCTCTCCAGACTCAGTACTTTATCTTCTCATTGTTGCCACGTCTTCTCTCAACTTCAGTTTGCTGCACTCCCTTGAAGTGCTTCCTTGATTTGTTTTTTAGACTTCCAGCCTGTTTCTCATCTCAAGCCACCAGTGTGCCAATACCACACGCTTGTACTCAGGTTAGAGCCTGAGAGGGGTGTCGGAAAACACTTTGTTTTCAAGCCATGTGTTTCCCATCTCTTCCGCTCCTATTTCAGATCCAGCGGATACTTCTCTAGGGCATTAGCTTCCAGTTTTAGGAAGCAGCTTGTGTTTGTCCATTTACCAGGCTGAAATCAGATGTTCTGGCCACCGCTGAGAGCAGCGCAGCCAGTGATGTGCATTTTACACCCCTGTGGATGCTGGTTATTGTCAGTCCCAGCCATATCCAGCCCAAATTCCCTACTGGATAAGGACTGTGTGACTGGGAAGCATTGGCATGCTGTCCATGGCAAGGGCATAGTTACTAATGTTCAAGGAATTTCTGAAGCTTTTCCTCTCTGCTTTTTAGTTTCACTCTTGCTGCCTGCCTACACCTGGTAATAGTTTTCCCTAAATGGTCTTACTTCTCCTGTTCTTTCCTAAGATTTCCACTTTGATAGGAGAGCTCTGAGTTGAAATGACCTTTGTTCTTACTCAAGTTATTCCTGGTTTCCAGCTAATTTCTTTTACTCAGGGACCTATGGTGACTTCTCAGCTTCAGATTCAAGTTTGTTGCCAGGTTCAGTTCAGGTGCATGTAAAGCTGCAGCAGGTAGCAGCTTTCTAGAGCTACGCTCTTGCTCTTAGAAGCAGCAGCAAAGTAAATTAAGTCTGGCAGCATGCTTCTCACCAAGGTCTGACCAGAATGGATTGAAGGGTAGGCAGCAGCGGTTGCGTTGGAACACGTACACCGAACGATAGGCTGCTGGAGATGGAAAACGTCAGCTCATCAATTCTCTTCCATCTGCCACGGGGCCGTGGAGAATTGAGTCCTTTCTAGGAGCTTTGTCCAGTTGAGTTTTCAAATTTGAAAGTAACTGAGCTTCTGCCAGTTCCCTTGGGAAAGTATTCCTTACAAATACAATTCACTGTCAGGAAGTCATTCTGAAACTCTCCCTAATTTTTGCTTTTTTTGGTGTCCTCCCACTAAAATGGGCTTTAACACAAATAATCCATTTAAAGCGCTACTTCTGTATTTTCCTGTGAAGGCCAATGTGGTTTCTAGTTAATGTCTGTACGAGACTGTAAGCTCTCTGGTTTAAAGACGAAGAATTGCCATATTCCCTGTGGTTGTGCTGATACTTTCACTCATTTCCTTGAGGATCTGGATGAGTTTAATGTGGCTGTATTAAACAATGTTAGTTATTGGGTTCCCTTCCCAAATATGTATTTAAAAAATTGTGTGTTTTGCTGCTGAAAAGAGCAGGATCTAAAAAGCCTGGTTTAAATCTAGATTATGTTTGTGCAGAAGTTTTGGCCGAAAGGCAGTGTATACCAGTTAGTGTGGTGGGGGAGACAGTAGCAGTCTGATTTCCCCATTGAAAATAATCAAAGTGCAAAAGCAAACAGCATGAATGCAAATTTCTGCTAATACAAAAGAGATTTAATGTCCTTGAACTGTGCTGCAGAAAAGAAATATAGGAAAACACTTGTTACTTAGGTATAATTGCTTGCAAGCCAGTGCTATTCTAGAGGGAGTTGTTTTTAATGGTTAAATTATACAACACATTTTAAAATTGATTATTTTGTATAATGTATTGTTGGTCTGTCAGTGAGATTCACAGATTCAAATTGTTTACCTTTGTAGAAATCAGGCAAAACCAAAACAGTCACCTAAGAATAAGCTGGGAGATTTTTCAGAAACACAGATCGTTAGCTAGCAAATTCAAGCGCAGCTGAACACCTCTTGGGGTTTTTCTCCATGTCATTGTAGGCATATTAAACTCTTTATGGCTTAACATTCCAGGGCACTCACCAACAGCAAATGGACTCAGATTGCTGGTTTTAACAAAAATGGGCTAGTTTTACCACAAAAGGACTTAACAGGAATCTTCTGTTTTATAAATGTCCACCATAGTTTTGATTTAGCAATTCTTTTTGTTGATAAACGGAAACAGAGGGCCTTTAGTGAGATCTTATTTTTTGCATGGGGGAAATAACACATACAAATCATTCCAGTTACCAAGTTCATAAACCTCCTTCTGCAGAAATAGAGACATCTCTAGTTGCTTGCTCATGAGGCAAGTTAATTTGTCATGTATATAGGGTGCTGCTCACTGCTCAAGAGCCCCTGAGTTACACCACTGCTGTTGGACCACTTCCTGAGGTCCCTCTTTTGCTTTCAAGCTGTGCCAGCAGTATTACAATTTTCTGCAGTGTACTCTGGCTAGTAGTGTCATTTTGCTGTTACTTTTGGTCACATATAAGGCTATATTGTGGCATTCCAGATCAGTAAAACTTACTTGCTGTCTTTGCATATCATCTTTATGTACTGAAAATTTTGCAATTTTTTTTAGGTTCCTAAGCAGAAATTCAGGAATGGGAAGTCAGAAATGAAGTTTGGGCTGGGATTTCAGTCAAAGTCTCTTCAAAGTCTCTTAGAATCACAGGACAATTTAGGAAGGGACTTCTGAAGTTCATCTGGTCCAACCCCCTCGTTGGAGCTGGCTACCTTTGAAGTTGACTCAGGTCACTGAGTTTTGAATACCTCCAAAAATGGAGATTTCACAGCCCCTCTGGGCCCCTGTTCCAGTGTTCGACCAACCTCATGAGGAGCAAGTTTTCCTTATTTAAGGAGAGTTTCCATCTTTGAAACTTGTGTTCATTGCCTCCTTGTTCCATCAGTATCTAGCTCCAAGAAGAATCTAGCTTTATCTTCTCTGTAGCCTACTATGAGGTACATGAAGACTTTTAAGACCCCACTTGTACTCTTTTCTTTGCAAGACTGAACCAATGCAGCTCCCTTTGCTTGTCCTTGCGCATCATGGGCTCCGCCCCCAGACCACCTTAGTGTCCATCCACTGAAATTGCTTCAGTTTGTCAATGTCTTGTACTGGAGAACCCCAGACTGTGCACCGGTACTCCATAATCCTTGACCTGCTAGCTGCACGTGTACTAGTGTAGTCAGTATGCAGTTAGCTTTGATTGCTGCAAGGGCACACCACTGACTCATGTAGCTTGTCCACGAGGACCAGAGAGTCCTTTTCTGCAGACCCAGCCAGTCAGTCTCTTGTGCAAATGCATGGGGGTTATTTTGTCCCAGGTTTGTGACTTTGCATTTGCATTTGTTGAACTTCATAATGTTTCGGTCAGCTTGTTTCTTCCTCCTGTGTGTCTGTGGGGAAGCGGCATGTGAGAGTGAGGTTGGGTACAGCTCTATTCAATGGCAAAACTCTTCATGTAGACAAGACCCTCTGTACTGACCAGAGCAAATGCTGAACTTGATCAGATGTTTTCATCTCTGGTTTGAACTGCATTGCAATATTCTTGAGGTCCTTGCTCTAAATGTATAAATGCCTCAGGATCAGAGAGTGAAATCTTTTTTTTTTTTTTCATTTCTTTCTTCAAGGAAGGCTCAAGGGAGAATCAGCAAAAGAATCAGTATTTCAAGCATTCCTTCCAGTGCTGTTGCATGGTCAATCAATCACATGGACTCTCTTGAGCTCATTTTAGGTTCACTGACTCATGCGGATTTCACTAAGCATCTTCAAGTTTCTAATTAGCTTAATAAATTAATCAGAAGTTGCAGTACAGAGCACAATCCAAGCCAAGTAGCAAGATTTTGAGCAATGTGGTGAGACTGGATTTGCTTTTAACAAAACTCCTTGGTCCTTGAGTTGTCCGTGAATGTAGCTGAGAGATTAGCATTTGTCACAGCTTGTGTCTGAAGCTGTGTGCACGTATAAGCTCCGTAGGCTCTTGCTGGTGTTATTGACCACTGCTG
Organism: Steatornis caripensis; assembly: GCA_013398225.1. Classification (NCBI taxonomy): domain Eukaryota; kingdom Metazoa; phylum Chordata; class Aves; order Caprimulgiformes; family Steatornithidae; genus Steatornis; species Steatornis caripensis. The sequence goes on along the minus strand of VZSC01002100.1, from coordinate 101,054 downwards.
TAGATGGGGGAAGCTGAGGCAGAAACCAAATGCTGCCAGCCTATGGCCACAGAGGATTTGTGAGTCAAAGTGCTGCCCACAGTTCTCTCCTGGTGCTGCTTATTACACGTTATTCAGGTAATTTCTGCCTTTATCAACAGATCTGGCAGTGCTGCAGAGCTGCCTGCTTGCTAAATCTCATTGTATCAGCACTTAAAACAAGTGATTAAAGAAAGATTAATGTCATAGATGTAGTGTGGTTAGAGACCACGGCCAGAAAATCAGTGAAGTGTAGAAATTATTTATATGTTTTCCATGCACACTTGCGCTCTCTGCTTAATTTGTGTTCTGCTCTCAAAGCCCTAGGAATAATATAGACAATCCAGATTTCCTTACCGGAACATTTACTTTATTCAGCTCCATGTTGGATATGTATTATATGTCCTCAGCAGTGGAAAATACAGTTGAAACCTCTCTTTCTCAGTTGAATAAAACACTGCTACAAATACCAGTGGCCTGATAAAGTCTTTGAATAAAGCTGTAGCCGATTTCTATTTAAAACACTCAGAGGAGTCATTATTTTCCTCACAGACCGCTTTTAAAGTTGGGCACATGCTGTGTTGTGCTCTTTTATGATGTATAAAGAGGTCTTTGCACTCCTCTGGCTTTTTCTTTGGCCTTTTCTGCCTTGATTGCTTCCATACGTGGAGGGTATTTTGCAGTCACCCATGCAGCAGTCTGAGAGGGCAACCAGTTCAGGAGTGCATCTTTGTGCCCCTCTGTCACCAGTGCTGACACTTGTTCCACTGTCCGATGGTTTCTGGCAAATTATTGGATCTGGATCTAAATTAACTTATGAAGACCAAATAAATGTAACTTTCAGATCTGATCTGTCTCATCAAGTGACTGAGAGCACTGGAGCCAGTGCAAAGGAAGAAGACTTCAGGAGCAAAAGGCAGCCTTATAGAGGCAGCCTGATTAGATTGGCCTAAATTCTTCAGACTCCTGCAAAGTGATGGGTTCATGAAAGTCAGGAATCGGAAAACTTGATGGTCAAGAGGTTCAAAGGTTAGCGTTAGCCTACTCTCGGATAATTTATCTATTTTCAATAGGTAAACTCTCTGCAACATATAGTTTTAATAATGAGGGTAGAGGTGAATGTTGATGCTACCCACCAAAAAGTCTAATGACATTTGAAACCATGACAAATTTCAATGGTCTTGATGCTTTGGGTGATAAATAATAAAACTAAAAATCAGAGATTATGGCAGAGCCAGAAAAAATATTTCTAGCCTTCTTTTTCATTGTAGAAAGTGCAAAATGTCCGATACCCATCCATAATTAATTCCTTATCAGCTGACTTTGCGTATGAGAGCAGTAGTTGGTACAGACTTTGGTGACTTGTCTTACGTTAGGTACTGTTGGTCAAATCAGAGTGCTGCGGCTGCTAAAATGGGGAGAGCGTAACGTATTGTAGTGATCCTAAACTCTTGGTGGGGACTATGCCGATGGAAAGGGCACGTAACTGGTTTTGTGGCTGACAGTCGTGCAGAACTTTGCATGGTATTACAGCCCCTCAGGTCCTTCCCCAATTGTATTTCTGTAAATCTCACGTTGCTTGTAGATGTGTCCAGGACTCCACTGTGAAAAAGATTGTCCTTTTCAAAATGTAAAATTTTGTCACCTAGGCGTATTGTAGGCAGTACAGAAGTGGAGGAGAAGGCTGTAATTTGGTGATTCTGATCAAAGCTGAAACACCGAGTGGATAGCATCGTTTATTGGGGTTTTTTTGTTTTACCCACTTGTACAGATCTGAGCACTCTTACCACTTATTAATGTGTGAGAATGGTGATCCTCAGGAATTAGCATCTGAATGAGCATGTGCAAATGAGCCGCTCTGGTCTGTGATGGAAATGGTTCTTGAAGGAGTTGTGCCTTTTGACTTGAAAGCAGATATACTAATACCTGAGCAGGTGCTGGGAAGTAAATTACAATATTTGGTTTGTCCATGTGACTTTTTTTGTGCCACAGTTCTTTAACATCATTATATTGAAAGGATATAATTGGAGTAATCTATTAGAGGGGAACAGCAATGATAATAGTACTTAAATCTTTCAATTTTTTTAATGAAATCACCTTTTTTTTTAAATGCTGTTCATTATGTGGTAAAAAGAGCTGGAAGTCTTGCAGGGAATGTAAAGACATAAAACCTGGCACAGTGAAAGACTTTCAGTACAATATGAATGTTGATCCTTTAAAATCACAAATCATCTTTGTCTTAATTCGCTGTAGAATAAAGTCTCCTCAAGATAAGACTCAGCGGTGCTGTGGAGTTGGTATTTAAAGTATGTCCATCTGCATCTAAACGAGTAGCTCCAAGACAATCAGATTATACAGTAGTTACTTTGGTGAGAATATCGCCTAAGTGGAATGGAAACTTCATTTTGAGTCTAATATTAGACTCTGCTTTGGAAAATTCCTTTTAAATGATCACAAGCTGGGAATAGCAAAAGAATTTAACTTTCGACAGACAGCATTCACCAAGAATTTGTTTTTAACTGCTTATGTTGGGTTCCTGGGAAAGCAGATGTGAAAAACTTACCAAAGTGAATTGACTTGACCTGATGCAATGTTTATATCAGTAGTTGATAAGTTTTCCTCCCTTGTCTAATTTGTTCGGGATATTTTCATTCTTTAAGCATGAGTAAGTCTGGGTTGGAATAGTTTGAATGCTTGTTAGTCTAATAATCTGAATCTTAAAACATGCAGACATTACTGCCTATAAAGGGGTCTAATAAGCAAAGTTGAACTATTTTGGTTATCTTCCATGGATGGGGATAAGTATCATTTTTGAGACTAGCAGAGAAGAATGTGAGACAACATTGCTTACCTCCTGATAGTTCAGAAAGCATATTGGTATCTACTGTATTTATACTTCAGAATACTTCACTTGTATTTGGTGAACCCTTTGAATGCACGTTACTGTTTATGCAGCGTTACAGAAGACTGGCTTTCAATGGCAGCTAGGGAAACTGGCAACCAAGGATATCAAAGCAGATTAAAAAGGTCATGATATTACCATTGCTGTGGCAGAAAGGACTTTAGGAGTTATAGAATACACTGTGAGTGATGCACAGCACAGGGATCTTTAGAGCCACTAGGGTATCTCATCTTAGCGTTTCTCTTTGATTGCTCTGTCACTTTGAATATTTTAATTAATTCCTAAATAAGCCTCCCCTCACCTGCATGGAGCATGTCTGAATAAATTATTTTTGAGCAAGGGAGGAGGAAAAGAGAAACTCATGGATTGGGCTGACCTCTTCTCCCAGCTCTACCCTGTCCACGTGCTTCTGTGGTTTGGCCATTGTTGCTGTTGTTTCCAAGCTTGAGGAGAACATCCACGGGAGCTTGCTGCAAAGGAGGGCTCCAGCCTGGCCATCCTCTGCCAGTGCATGAGACGAGACGTGGAACAACCATCAACAAGATAATATAATGACTTCAATGCCAGGATGACAGTTTCACTGGGAAAGACATTAGAAAGAGGACACTGATCTCTTTAGCTTCTCCTTGAGCATGTTAGGTGGATTTATGTGACCCAGGAACGCGTTTCTCAGACAAAAATCAGATTATGATTTTAAGCATCTGTTAAACTTTGCCTCCTTTTTCATGAAGCCTGACACCAACCATTTTGTCTTTTTATTTATACCTGTGTGTCTATAATTCTGCTATAATTTCTGATCTTTCAGGAATTTCTAAAATGTCTAAATTGCTGCTCTGTCTCCTTGCAGGCAAGTCTCACCTGGCTATAGTACAAAGAGTAAACAATGAAGGAGAAGGGGATCCTTTTTATGAAGTCCTGGGAATTGTCACTTTAGAAGATGTGATTGAAGAGATCATCAAGTCTGAAATTCTGGATGAAACAGATCTATACAGTGAGTAGAAATATTTGCACTTTGTTTATAGAGGAGAGGGAAGACTGTCAGCAGTTGTGTCTAATAGCTGTGTTTTGAGAGATGTAAGTTACTGATTTAAAATCTCAGTGGTCAAACAACCTTCAGATCCCTTAGTGTTCAAAGTAATTTTTATTTTCACAACATGGGCATCTCACCCCTTTATGCTGTATTAACTCAGAAACAGGACAGCTTGCTTTGACTCTTCCATCACAAAGACTTACATTTGCTACAGTCTGGTCTCTCCTGTTAGCTGTTCTCCACCCAGTGGCCTTGTTAAACCTTTTTATTACAGTGCTCGCGACCTCCCACATTTTCCTCTAACCTGTCTCTGCCTCAAGGTCCTGCAGTCCATGTACTACTGTACTTCAGGAAGAAAGCAGGCAAATACCACGCCTCGGGGGAAGGGGAATGGAGTCTCTTTAGAATCTCTCTCTGTCACTCATTCTTCAGGGCTGAAAACCAGCATGTGCTAAATAATTCCCCTTTTTATCACTCAGTACGGCTCCTTCCTTCCTTCTTTCCTTCGTGTTAATGTATGTTGAGGGAGATGATGATGCAGGTCAAGCATTACCTGGGACTTGAGAGATCTGGACTCTCTTCTTGCCCAGTTTAGAGTGTCTCGTCTTTGGCCAGTTACCTTAAGTGTCTTTGCTTCTCTTCCCATCTGCACAATCTGGCTGTGCGTACAGGACTTCCTTTCTGTCATTCTTCATCTGTCTTATCTATACTTTGATCACTTGCTGGCAGATGCTATTTTTAACTATGTGTTGCCATGTAGCACAAGGATGTCTCTAGAGTCTATTGTAATAGAAATAACAATTTTAGGTATCTTTAACACTGTTCAGCTGTCCTTTGCTTTCTTTTTCTTTCCTCATGTAAGGGATCTGAATGTTTCTACAGCATCTTTTTCATGCCAATCCAAGCATCTTCTGTCCTCCCACCCAGCCAAATGAGCACTTTACACTCTGGGACAGACATACTTCTACTTTTCCTACTAGACTGTATTTATGTGCCCAAAGATTCATGTAAGTCACAGTTGTGTTTTACGATACGCTAAACAGTCTAATTACTATGCAAATCACAGAAGTCCAGTTAGCATTGATTTCTTTTAATACTTTCACAAATGAATTGTTGGGCTAATCAGTTACAACATAATGCTTTTACAGAGTGAATTCATAAAATTTGTTTTATACTCCAAAAAGATCCTATCTTTGTCTCATCACCTTTGAGGTATTTCCATATTTCTACAGGTGAAAAGACATTGCATATGCTTTTCAATGTTTTTTTTCCCTTGTTTGTTAAGAGAAACCACATAGATCTTGCTGTGTTGTTCTTCAGGACAGAAAAAGCTTTGTCCATTAATAGCATGTTAGAGAGCAAGGAAACGAGAATTTAGTTTTACTATTTGAAGACTTCCTAGATTAACAAAATAGAGCTGGTGAACATGAGTTCATTTGAAATTCTCCTTCCTGGGAACGTTTTACTGTTGAAAATTCCTAGTTTGGAACAGGAGGGAAACTTCACTTCCTTGGCTTCCTGGAGGATGCAGGAAATTTTGGGGGGGTGACTTGATGTGTACCATGAAGATGGACGTCTGGTTTCTTTATAAAGCACTGGAGTTCATTCTACTGTTTAGATTGAAGGAAACTGTAGCAGTAAGGGAGGGAGCAGGAATCCAGAGAAGCTGTGAGGATCACAGAAAACATGCTGGCCTTTGGATTTGGGCAGATTGATGTGCTATAACCACTTCCAATTGGTGTAGTGATGGGAACATGCTCTGGGTTTACTGATGGTACCTTATTGTCCATGATATGTTAAGACAGCTCATTCTTGATCTTGATGTCAGTTTGTCAGTGCTAGTAACCCCATCTAGGACTAGAGTTCTTTGATGCTGTTCATTATACGACCAGTCTGGCCTGCTCAGCTCAGACCAAGCCAACTTGAAACCTTTGGACTGATTTGCTGTATGCTAGGTGTTTACTTAAAAGTAGACCTTACGAAAAACTTTGGCAGAGTTGTTACACCTTTGTTCTGAAGTTTTAAAAATGTATTGTTTTCCTTTGATGGAAACTTGAAATTTGATGAAATGGCTGACCTTGGTGTAGGAGCTGTGCCTTTCTGCTGTTTCCATGAAAATCTGTTTGAACTGTGTGAGGGTAGAAGCAATTGTATATTTACAGTTTATGCTGACAGCTGCTCTCATTGCTGAAATCCTGCAGCTGAATTTCTTGAGGGTTGCATGCCCAATAAACATGTGGTATTTCTTCACATTGCTCTAGTCTGCTATGTTTTACGGCTTGTAGAGGTGTAGGGAGCCAGGAGAAGAAGATGGCAACAAGACAAATTGCTAAATATGATAGACTTAGCAACATCTGCATAGACTGAGTACTTCTGAGTATGAGACTTTGTATTGGGGATGCTGATGGGGTGGAGAGGTGATGTTTCTGTCATGACGCAAGTAGGCTCTGACTATGTCTCCGCCAGTGTCATGATGAAGAGCTGTCAGTGTGTTTAGCTCTTAGTATTGGAAAATTGGAGCACTTTTTCATTGTTGACACACTAGAGGAATCTGCCCTGTGCTCTGTGGCCCTAGCCATGGTGGTAGAGCATTTCTCAACCTTCTCAGAGGTCCAAGAGAGAGAGCTGCATGTTCTGCATTGACCTCAGACCGCAGAGTCTGCATGAGGAACATTGAGTTCACTGTTCTGACCCGGGTTTGACTGGTGGCCTGTCTTATTTAGCTCTTTCTAATCGAAAATGAGTTTAATCACCCCTTAGCGCAACTGGAATGCTGCTGTTTTGCACACCACGCATACCAATTCAGAGATGGTTTGCCCCACGTAAAATCCAAGATATTTCTACAAATGAAATACCTTAACAGACCCTTGTACATGTGTTCTGCATGTTGTGGGTAAACAGTCTGGTTGTAAGCACCGGCTTACGCTGTATTTTTACCTCCTCACCCGTGTGCTGCTTAGCAGTCTGTCTCCACAAACGCTGTGCTGCAGGGGCGTTCAGTGCCAGGCCATGGGCTGCATTTGTTACAGAGCTGCACTGCTGCACCTGCAATAGCTTTCACATAGTTACTTGTTTTTAGGCTTGGCAAGTCACTTCCCTGAGGGGAAGACCACATCTTACCCTAACATTTCTATTTCCAAACAGCAGTCAAAGCAGGTATGTTAAATATATATGCTAGTAAGCTCCCTATCACTACTCCTGTTTCAGCCACAGAGCTACAGGAATGAAAATTGTTTGCCCTACTAAGTGTTTCCACTGTTATCCAGTGAAAGCGTAGAAACACAGAAAAGGTTGTGCAACACTGATTTGTCTGGCAAGACCTACAGATACTGGCATGGTGTACATCAGTATGCTACGCCAGGAGAGCAGAACTTTCTGGGGATGGAATCTATTCTTTCGATATACCAAGGTTGTTGCCACCTGTCAGAAAATGATGCTTTTACCTTGTTGGCCATTAGGACTGCGGACTTGCTAACCTTCTACTGTCTAGCACCGGTAGGCTGCAGGAGCTGCATCATTAGGGGAAGCTATTTTAGGCTGTTTAAGAGCTTCAGCTGACCTTCTGTCAGTTGCCAAAACATGCACAATACACAGGGCAAACTAGTTTTCCCAGCTAGGGACAAAGAGAACCGGCAAAACTAATTTAGTTAATTTCTAAATGTTTCTTTTAAAATGAAACAAACTCAGACGCTTAAAAAGACCTGTGCAGTGTGTGGGGTGCAGGCTGTCAGACTGGGTGCGTGCATCACTGGAGGGATGAGGGAGAGGGGGGCGTGGGGTGTGAGCTGAGTGAGAGTCTGGCAGCCACCTCTGCCTTGGGCTGGGCATCCTGGTACTGAGTATGGGCACAGGGTCGGCAAGTCTAGTCTTCTGGGAATTGCACTTTCTTTTCCTGAGTATGAGATGCATATCTCAAGCAGTTGCTTGTCTCTGTCCTTGTACGGTTCTTGTGTGCCAGACAGAACCACACTTCCATTTGATAAAATATTTTTGTCCTTATTCTCTTGTCTGGAGCTCACTGCAGATGTCTACTCTGTCCTAACGAAAAAAGGACAAAAAGGAGCACAGGGAGAGAACAAGAACCTTCCCAGAACATTGTCTCAGTGCATTTGCAGCATCCGTCAGCCTGCTGCCTGCCTGCCTGCCCGCCCAACTGAACGGGTGATCTGAGGTTTGACCTCCCTGTTCTGTAGCTGTCTCCAGTCCAAGCTGGCTCCTTCAAGGAAATTCATGCAATCATTTGTGGTGTTCTGCATCAGGCCTTGAAAGTTCAGGAATATTGCAAGAGAGATCACAACCTTACTTGCATTTGGAGTCGTCCTCTTCTCGATGGAATTCTCTCCCTCAGCCCAGGAGCTCACGGTCAGCCTTGCTGCCTTTGGTTTGAAGGAATAGTCTAAATATTCCTACTGAATAGAACTTACTGAAGACAGTTGCAATAGTTGTTGATGTCTCACCTAAAGTTATGCTGAGGGTATCCCTCGTGCATCACATTGTTCATGTTGCAGAGCCAAACAGCGTCACAGCACTCTCTAAGCAGAGATCACTTCAGCATGCCAAAATAACTTCAGTGCCTGGGTCTCCATCTTATTACTGTAGAAAGGACACACGGGAAACTACATGGTCCAAGTTCAATTACTTCTGCCACCATCCAATCCTTGGTTCCTATGTCTTACAAGAAGCTCAGAAGTTGTTTGGACAGCAAAGAGCAATCAAGACGATCCCTTACAAAAACAAGCCAAGGTAACGGCTTTAAGCCATATGGCTCTGCTTGCATTGTGTAACATTTTTCTTGGGGGAGGTTTCTGGACAAGTTGCCAAGGAAACAGTAGGAGGAATTGAAATCACCCATCATTTGATTAAGAGCCTGGGTCTCTTACCTTGATGACTGATGGGGATGGAAAGATTCAAGGCATCCTCCCATGGTGTGGTGCTCGTCCTGTTTTCAGGTACCAGAAGTGCAGTGTGAAGCCTGTAGTGGTACAGCTTATTCGCAGAAGAAATACGGAGATGCTTTACTGCCCTGCTGAAGAGACATTTCCCCTGTCCCAGGGCCAAGACTTGTGCTTGTGGTGATTTTTGCCTCCCTGAAAACAGCAATGACAGAGTTCCTTGTGAGAAAGCATCTTGGCCACAGCATTGTAAGCAATAACATTCTCTGAGCATTTCAGAAAGAGCACAGTTTCTGTTCGTACCTCTTGCAAGAGGTAGGACCTAGTGAGAGCTTCTGGGGGACTTTTCTCCTATTCACCTTCTATTGCTTTGGTATCCATCTTTCCTTTAACTGCAAGTACAGATAAGGTCTGTCTCAGACTGTGTTTCTAAGTCAGGGATTGTTTTTAGTCTGTAACCACTCCCTTGGGTGGTTTCTATTCCTGCTTTTGGAAGAGAAACTGCAGTCCCTGATGTAGTCCAGGTCCTGAGTAAAGTACTACTAGGGTAAGAGGCTTCTGGTTTCAAAGAAGAAAAAGGGCATGGGTCGTCATCATTGTTCTCCATGTGCTTGGGAGCAAGTATCTCAAATTTTCTGATTTGCACTTCTCACAGAATGAACTTCAGATGTCTTAGAGTAAATACATTACTGTCAGTACAGTATTGCTGTTGAGTCTGTGATAGTCCTATTGTGGAGGCTTGTCCATAGGAAGTTGAGGATCTAAACGTATTCATATATAAAACAGTAGGTGATTTGGGAAAATCTTTCTAGAAACCTGTTAATTACTGGTATTTTGCATTTCTAAGCCCCAAACTCAACCACTCTGAGCCTTATGTAGTCTGGAGCAGATATTTGGACACCTACAGGACTTCAGAGCTGAGAGGCTTCCTTGCTATGGTACATCACTTTAATAATCTTTGAGTGCATAACCCAACATCTGTCAACAGCTACCTGGGAGTATGCGTGAGGTTTCACAGCGTTGACTTCACCTACATCTCTTTGTATGCTTGCCTGAATTCTCTGCAGTGAATCAATGTACCAGAACTGCTTGCGGTCCCTCAAAAGTCCAGTAATTTTAAACCAATGACTAGGGGCCTGATAGACAAGTAGCTAGAGTGTTTTCAGTATCTTTCCCCCCTAAGGCCCTAGAATCTGAGCCATGCCTCAAGTCTGAGGGGCTCACAGTAATTGCCTGGAGGCTTGGGTTTACTGCAATATATGGTGGAGCTCAGGGCTGTCTGACAGCATTGTGCTGCTTACAGCCAATGCCACCTTACGCACTCTGTCAGCAGAGAAGAGGAAGACCCTGCCATCTGAGCAGAGACCTCCCTGGAATTGATCTATGTCATACCCCAATGTGCCTATAGCTCTGCTTACCTGGTTTTTTAGGCATTTTGGCAGATTAGCTCAGCGGGTGGATGATAATAGCTGGGTTGTTTGTGCCTCTGCAACTCCATCTTTCATGTTGTCTTTCACAAATGGGGATTCCCCACCACAGAGCCTGTTTTAAGACACAGACAAACCAAGTGGCAGGTATTTAGCTGAATAAAGGACAGGAATCCAGGATCACTAGGAGGCGCACTCCTGTATCGGAACTCCTGAAGCTACGCTGTACTTCATTGTGGCTTCAGTACCTGTAAAGCAGCCAGAGATTCCCACCTCCAGGCTATACACTTTGCCAGCCTTTGCTGAAGTTTGGACAGGACAGAAGAAACTGCATACACTAGACCTTGGGAGTTACTGGGACCAAAGGCATGCAGATTTTGCCAAAGCTGCAAAGAGTCAGTGAAGTCACGGTACAGCATAAGAAATAAGTAACTGTATATTTAGTCTATATACTTGCTGGGAATTTTCTAGGAAATGTATACTGAAAAAGTAGCTATCACAGATCTCCTTGTTAGAACAACACACCTTTCGACCATTAGTAATACTGAGCGGGACTCCTCCTCCCCACCAACAAATGCGCACGCATCTTATGTGTAAAACGCAGAGTCACTCTGCAATTAGACGTTTGCAAGCAGAGACTTTCCCCGCAGTGAAGTGACAGAGACCGTGGGGGTGCCTGGATCTGCAGGACAGGGGCCCACGGCCGGGTGAGCCCGCAGCATGGCTTGCTGGTTGTTTCTGGTTTGTGCTGCGTGACGATGAGCAGGGCTTTGCATGCACTGCAGAGGGGTCTGTCTGCACTGGGTGGCCATCCTGGCTGACTCCATCCAGCACGGTTCATGTTGGACCCCATTCTAACAGAAATCGCTTCCTTCCTTTCTTTTCCTGCCCTCCCTTCCCCAGCTGATAACAAGACGAAAAAGAAAGTAGCTCATCGGGACAGGAAGCAGGACTTCTCTGCCTTCAAGCAGACAGACAGCGAGATGAAGGTTAAAATATCACCGCAGCTGCTCCTGGCAATGCACCGGTTTCTGGCAACAGGCAAGTGCGGGTTATCCTTTTTTGCAATCATGCCAGAGCCTCGGAGACAGTTTTTCAGCAAAGGCTGGTGAGGTGGGTGGGACAGTGCAGGCGGGAAGGGAGGCTGGATTGTGGGGTGACAAATAATGCCACTGTTGTGTTTTTCTTTTTAAATTCTCTCCTCTCCTGTGTTCAGTGTCGGCATGAACCCTCTGAGACATTTACCAGGGGTGGACCAGTAACTTTAAATTGGTCTGAAAGGTAAGGATGAATGCCAAGTGCCGCACTGCATGTCTAGAGTCCATCAGATTAACGACTAGCAAGTACACCCCATTAGGAAGAGCTCAGGGAACAAACCAAAGAGGACTCGATACCACTGGCCAGCTGACTGTAATTGCACTCTGGCGCCTTCTCCAGAAAGAGATGCTGGACTTTTTGCAGGAAGGTCTAAACCTTTTCCATGAGAATTTTTTGACTTCAAGTGAAAAACTCTCCCAACACATTTAATGCAGACTGCGCAGGTGGTTGAACTGTACTGTTTAAAATGGATTTCTGGCTGGCTTGTGTGACCTCCGGTGATGACTTCAGGTTTCAGAGGACAGTTGTCTCCATCCCAGAACACCTTGATGTTTTAGCCCTTGGGTGGGCAGTCTGGCAGAGAGGCCGGGGCCTTGAATGGTTTCTTGCAGCTGATACTGCCTTTCGTCGTAAAGTTGGTCCCTTCACCTCAGAGATGAGACCTGTTAACAGGAGAGCTTGTGGAAAACATACCTTCCTTTTGCTTTGTGCTGTCTCTGACATATAAAGACTTCTCACATGCAGGCCTTTCAGACGGGCGTCTTTCATTGCTATGTTCAACATACATTCATGGGTTGAAAATCATAATGTTGTTTTGTCTCAAGTTTGCCAGTTCCAGTTGGAAATTAGTACTTCCCCTCCTCTAAGATGCAGTAACTGCCTGCCTAGATGCTCCTAGTCCACCTTCATGCTTTATTTTGCCTCTGTGACTTGAAAGAAACGTGTACGTGATGGGTTATCACATCTCAGCTGAGGGGCAGTAATTCCTTAAAAAGCTTGGACTCCTACGGCTCATGTGCACGTGAGCATGTCCTTGGTGAAAGGAAGCAGTTCAACAGGAAGATGCGGATATAACAGCAAGCAAGGCGTTGCTCATGTAGTGGTACAAGACTTGATGGAGTTCCCTAAACACCTGCTCAACAGACATAGTCTTACAGTGCTGCTTCTCTACTTGTTTTGTGAATGAAAGGATTGTGTAGCTTAAATCCAGGTCTGTCTGTGAAGCCACTGCTCAATAAGATGAAAGCTACAGTTTTGGTTCCTCTCTTCTAAATTGAGAATAGTATCTTTAGCAGATGAAAGGTACTAGGTCATTAATGATCCTGTTGTGACAGGAGGTGTTAGGAAAGCTTATCAATTTGCATGTCTAAATCTCGACGTCCCTGGCTTAACTCTCCCGCACAAGGATGAGCTTTTTTGCTTCAAACAGCTCCTGTTGGAAACACTGAAGAGCAAGTGGATAGGGGATGTGTTCTGTGTGTCAGGCATTAATCCCACGTGGTTTGAACTGACCTGCACTGTCTCTCGCTTTGAGTAACTTCTCCCATATGAACCATGGCAGCCCCAATTGTGTCTTTGATTTATGTAGAGCATCTATCTAGAGCAACTTTCTAGGCCCCAAACAGTGATTTTTTTTTCTTGGAAAAAGTGCAGTAAATGCAGTAACTTTAATACCTTTTGAGGAAGGAAAAAGCAAATTCAAAGGTGCTCTGTGCCCTAATTGTAAAGCTCTTCCATTTATACAACTCTCCAGTGAGCCTATACAACTGTGACTCTGAACTCTCAAGAGAGCAAGACTGTCTTTTTTTTTTTCCTTTTCAGATGAAGACATGGGTTTTGGTTGTTTTGAAAAATACTTTAGTAATGAAAGTTGGGGCGTTCCTGGTTTTTTTTTTTTCCCCCTTTACAAATCTAAGTCTCAAAAGACAGGAAGCCTGCAGTTCCATAATGGATCTCTCTGTATCTGTGTGTCTTTTATAGGCAAATGCTTATTAACGAGTATTGCTAACTTCTTGCCAGGCATATGAAGTGTAATGCCAAGTTGTATCTTGTGTTATAGAAGTAGAAGCATTTGGTCCATCCCAGATGTCAGAGAAGATCCTTCTCAGGCTGCTAAAACATCCCAACGTCATCCAGGAGCTGAAATATGATGAGAAGAACAAGAAAGCCCCAGAACACTACCTCTATCAGAGAAACAAGCCCGTCGACTACTTTGTTCTCATTTTACAGGTCAGACATGTGGTTATGTAGATATGTGCGAAATCCTTCATCTCCTGACATATCCCTCTCTATACCTCTTCCAGTTGTTGAAGTTTGTCTTCTTTCAAATGTGGGAATGGAGCTGTGGCTCCTGGGAACTGCTCCTGCCTCCTTTATGACCTTGCCAGCCTTGAAGAGCTCACTCAGCTGCTTTCAGCCTCAGTTAAACCAGTTGTGAAGGGTAAACAGCAATTCCCACTTCCAGTCATCTGTCGAAAATTATTTACGCTTTTTAGGTATTAGTAGGATAGGCAATGCACAGGAATCCCTGCGTACAGCTGGCCTTGCTTGGAAGATAGGGGTGTAAAACATGGCACGTCACAGGAGTTTGGCCAGGATACGTTCTCTAATGTGTCTTTTCATTTTGCAGAAGGGGGCACGGGGAGTTTGACAGTTTAAAGAAATCACATTTTTCTGTGCAATTTTGAAGTCTGTACCTTTGGTGTTGTGAGAAGCGCAGGTTTCGGTGGGGACATTGCACCATCTACTGAACTGCTGCCACCTCCTGCCACAGCCCATGTGGTTCCTGGGCACCCTGCCATCCAAGCACTCGCCCTACCTTGAGATCGCTGCATTTGTGTGGTTTTTAGATTGGAGCCCTAGGTGCTGTGGAAGGACTGTTTTCTGCTTGTTCTATACACAGTTGCTTCCAGTGCTGATATCTCCCAGGTTTTGTTACTTGACAGGAACGCTTGAATGCCTAGGTAAAGCTTTGCACAGAAACTTAGCTTCCATCTAGCACCGTTTGAACAGGAACAGTCCTTGAAGAGATTTTGCTGAAAGGGTGCTTATGTTTCTATCCTGCATAATTGAAATCAAATTTGATTATAAAAACACAAGTGTCGTAGCTGAAATTGTAGCACAGGGCTTGAAATCTTCCATAATGTGGCCTTAAAAAAAGGTGGGGGGAAGGGCAGTTTAAATACCATCAGTGGTAAACAGTTAGGAAAGCACTGGAATGTCATACTGTGGATTCGATGTAATTCTCTTTCAAAAAAGAATCTTTTTTTCAAGGGTTTGAAGAGCCACTGGTAGCTCTTTAACTGCTGTCTCTTATGTGTTGAATTGTTGCAATCTGAAATATTCCAGAGGCAAGATAATGCTCCTGAATGAGGTAATGCTGCAAGATATAAGTGGAGGACATGTGCGATACAAAAGAACAATCAGTTCTTTCTGAGCTATTCTTCAATCAATAAATATTTAACAAACACAATGTGCTGGCTCTATAATGCATTTGGAACAGTGAGTCTTGCAGTAGGTACATACTACAAAAATGGTAACAAGGTTGGTTCTGCAAGGATCCGGAGGGGATAAATACCCTGCTTTTGTTACTTAAATGGACTTGGACTTATTCTCTCATGTCGAGAGGCCAAGAATACCTTCACAGTAAACGCATGCCAGAACACAATTAAATGTATATTCTGTGCATTGCGTTTACGGATTTAATCTCTGTTTAATACTGTTTTAGATGGAATGTCACCTGTTTGCAACAGCTTTTCTGTTGGCTAATGGGAAGTTCTTCTGTAGCAGTTTGAGATTTTTGTAATTGTGTTTTTTCAGAATTCCTGCTAGAACATTAAAGAGTGGAAAACCAGAAGCCACACGTGCATGCATTTAAACAGGGCAGAACACATCTAATATCATGCATGGGGAATTCTTAACGGCTTCTCAGACGCTGTGACTATGCCAAGCATGCCTGGTCTTCACACGGCCACCACTGGCAAGCTCAGAGGTGCTGCACGTGCTGATAGAGCAGTGGTCTTGGAACTGAAACTCAACTCCTACTACCACTTGCTAGTTTCTATTTAGCTACTAACTCCAGACGGACTGTGTATGTGAAGATCAAAGCCCGGTTGCGTATGTATTTTGGAGACCTGGTCTTGGCTGGTGAATAACTACCAGCAGTAAGTAGGTTGAGAGCTGTGTTTATAACCAGTCTGTGCCTGGGTGATGAAATCGTACCTTTTGCAAGGCTTGTAGTGAACTAATAAGCTACTTATTTGTGTTGTGGAGTGAAATTGGTTTTAAAAGGGATTATATGAAGTCGTTGCTGGTGATGGCAGGGAAGTGGATTTGTGAGTAGGGACTCTTCCTGCTAGGTAGATTTTGTGGGTTTTCTCATCTGGGACAGCCAGACAAACTGACTTGGTATCAGGGCTCATGCAGGTTTAGTTCATTTTCATGTTTTTCTGCCTCAGTACAGTACTGTAAAGTTAAAGGCATGATTATTTATTTTAGGTAGTGCTTAATGAAATAAACACATAGACATAAAATCTACCTTTTGGACTCATTTTGACCTGATTGTGTCCAGTTGATGCTCAGTCTACTTACTACACCTGGGACAGGCAGTCTGTCTGCCCTTTTGAGCCTAGCCAGAGGGAAAGCATTGCAGGTGATTATGTTGTTTGCTTGAAATCACAACCTTTGTGTAGTTCAGCCTGAAAGCTGCATGAGGTTTCTTCTGTCTGCAGTGGTGTGCTGTAACTCTCGGTGCAATACCAGTAAGAATGGATGGACATGAAAACCATGCCCCATTAAGAAGTCAATTATTTTTGGCTACTTGTATACCAAAGTAAATGGGATGTTTGTAGCTATGTTTGATATGGTGGGTTCTGTTCTAGAGTCCTTTGTAGTACATGATGGTTCAGCCCACATCAGAAACGGATGCACTTGCGTGGTAGTGTGGTTTTGTACAGCTTGGGAAGCACTGAGGGTCCTTCTAGGCAAGACTCTGTGAAAGAGCAGGATCTTAAGGTGTTGGAATACGTAAAACTGCTAGAAACCAAGAAAACCAAAGCAGCCCCAAGGCTGCTCCTTCAGAAATAAGGGCTTTGTTTCTGTGGGAATCTCATCGGTGAAGGCAGACAGCCTCCTCGCTTGTTCTGTCCCATCTCCCTTTCCTGTGTTTGTGTTAGAGGGGACTCTGATTGTGAGCTGTGGCCCAAAATGTCTAGGTGTCTTAAGATGCCAGATGACTGTGCTACACATACACTTGCTGTGATACAGGGGGAGTATTTTTTCACTCTGCATTGAGGGAAAGCAGCCTGGCAGCACTTGGAGCAGGGTGGTAGTACAACCCCGAAGCACTGTGGTAATCCTGCTCCTCTGCAGGGGCTTACCCTGGCCACAGGGCACCAAAGACCAGGGCACAAGATCGTGTTACCCTCCAGGGTCTGTCCCCGTTCAGGCACCGTTACAAACTGCAGGGACCATGACACTGCTTGGGAATGTCAGGCAAAACTAGCTTTCAGGCCTCAAGTCTGGTCTTGTGCCTCGAGACCTATGGTCCCTTTTAATTGCAGCTCTCTCTCCTTTTCCTTAACAGGGGAAAGTGGAAGTGGAGGCTGGGAAAGAGGGGATGAAGTTTGAAGCTGGTGCTTTTTCCTACTATGGGGTGATGGCCCTCACAGCATCGCCAGGTATGTCCTCTTACCTTCTGCTTCTGGAATGCGCTCCTGCACAAGCCTGCCCGTCCTGTGAGTGCAGCAGGCGGAGGCTGCGCAGGGCATCCCCCCGCCGTGTCCATGGGGCTGATGTAAACGATTCCTCCTTGCTGGCATCCCTGGGAGGGACCCGGGCTGGTGGCATTGCTGACTCTGAAATCCAGCCACTGGCAGCCGTTTGCCGGAGGATGCGAGCGTTGGCCTTAGCGAGTGATGTGTTTGGTACTGGAGGACAGCTTTGTAGTTTTGCTCACGGTGGGGTAACAGGGATGGAATTAACGGGAATAAATAATGAGTGGCCGAGGGACATCTAGCGGTGCAGAGTACAAACGCCCGGGTAGTCAGGGGAGGGTTCGCTTTGCCAGGCTTGTTTCTAAAGCTGGCTTGAGGAAAATGAGGGCAGCGGCGCAAGAAAAGGGATTGCTCCTGTCAGCTTGTGTGGAAATGAAACAAAGAAATCGGCGAGGGGGGAGAGCGTGGTGTCTGAGGGCGAGGTGTGAGCCAGTTCCCACCAACGTGTGAGCCAATTCCCGGCACGCGAGCTGTAGCCACACAAGCCACCGCAGGCGCAGGTTGGGGGATTGTCTGATCAAGGATAGGCTCCAGCGCTGTATTTCAGCATTTGGTGACGGATTTTGATGCCAGCAGTGTCACCACTAAGATCTCAACCTCAACTGCAAATCCACAGCCACACTGGGGAGAGCTGGGGCACTGGTGCTGGTGTTGGCTGTCTGCTGACCCAAAGTCGCTTGCTCAGCTTCAGGGAGAGACATTTCTTACACTGACATTGGGTGCTCCTGTCACAGCAGGGTTTATGTTCCACTTGAGAGACAGCTTGTTTTAATTGTACACTCGTGAGCCCTCCCTTTACCTCTGTGTACCCATGTGAATGTACATTAGCAAACGGCGTTGGAATGAAAATTATTTTGTAAGTTGTGAGTATAGCCTTATTAAACTCTGCAGACAACAGCAGTACTCTTGAATGTGTGAGCTCACTTTCGCAGGCAAGACTAATTATTCCTTAATTATGTGCACTTTAATTTGATCAGTGTAGCTTATACCTTTTGAGGCTTTGGAGATTTGAAAGTGTACAGAGCCTTTGAGTGGTTGGCTTTTACCAGTAGCAGAATTGCAAAATTGTGACATACGTGCGTGTAGAACTGCATCACACCCTCAGCTTCACAGCTCAGCTTTTGCAGTATGGGCCAGGCACAGAGCTGGGTTAGGCATGGTCACTTCTCCTACCAGACCTACGCTTGGAAATCACTTGCGGCATCTCTGTTTTGCCAGCATTGTTCAGTTTGAATGTTTTCATGTGTTTTGGGTTTTTTTGGTGTTGCTAACGCTCCCCACAACTATGGCAGTTGCCCCAAGTCAAATGATCTCCTCTTCAGGTGCCCTGAAATCCATCTTAGATTTTGTCACGTCCAACCTAAGGATATGTGCTATTTTAAATTAATATCTGCCAACCTTGTATTTGTTTACCTCAGAGTGCTTGGCTTTTATCAGTAGCAAACCCCTCATTTTGCTGGCTTGCTCTCCAGGTTCTAGAGATTTTGTTTTATGATACCTTGCAGCATCCCGAGTTTTCTGTTAGGATGAGCTCATAAAAACAAATTCCTGTTGCTCTGTGTAGACGGGAAAGCTCAGTGAAAGTATAAGTCATTGCAGAACAAGAGAAAACTCCTGTTCTTCTGTGTCCCCTAATTAGACTTCATGTGCTTGCTCTCTCCCCCTGGAATGTGAAGTTACTAACAGGAGAGTAAAGCATTAAAAAAAAAACAAACCCCAAACAAACCACAAAACCACTCCCCAAAACAAAAACCCCAAACAAAACCAAAAACAACAAAAGAGTGAAGCTTTTTTCTTTAACTACAGCTGGGGAGGGATTTGCAGTAATGATGAGCAGTACTGTACCCATCCTGACAGGGGTGAGCTTGGAGAATCACAACGCCACTTGACATTTTACTGAAAACTTGAAGAACTATGAAGTGTTACTTCGTGTCATTTCTGTGTTTGTCTGACTCCCATAATGAACAGCACCCATCAAAGCTTTCTGGCTTGTTTTAACTCTTTGCCTTTCAGACTGCAGTGGGCACCACTGCTCCTTTTGAACTATTTTAAAACTGAGCGTACCTTGATGGACTGTTCTGTGATGGGTAACCATTCAAGCCAGCAAGTGAAAATTGTTCACTTCACTGTAATTCCTTAGGCTTGTTTTTTGGTTTATTCCTAAGATTGTTTAATTGTCTTTTTTGGTTTTGCTTTTGTTTTAACCCTTTACTTTTTCACAGTTGATTTGCACTTTTGGTTTTAGTTCTTCAGTGTGTGAACTGGCTCCTTCCCCTGTCGAGTGTGGATAGCTGCCGCCTTTCTGGTCGTGATCTCATCCTTTTTCTCTCCCTCTTCTAGTTCCCTTGTCCCTGTCTCGTACCTTTGTTGTCAGCAGAACAGAGTTGTTAGCAGCAGGTTCTCCAGGTAAATCCGCATGCTTCTATTTTCACCATTCTTGTGACTGCCCTGATGCCATAAAAAAGTCAGCTGCAGTCTGTATTTATCTGACCCCTTTGCTCGTTAGGGAGAAGTCCAGCACAGAGTTATGCCTTGCAGGTAGGTATCCTGAACTTTTGCTTGTGGTAACTGGTAGCAACATGACACAGTCATCAAAATGGGAAGAACTAAAAACACATTGGAGAAAATGTATTTGGTAACATGTGCTTGTTCTTGTTTCTCATACGTATGCCCGTGGAAAATTAAGAGGGGAGATTTTTTAGAAGGTATTCTCCCCCAAGCTGAGGCTTAAAAATTTCTGAAGAAAATGCATTTGGCAGAGGCGAATGTCTGCTGCTAAACTGCCATAAAAGGAAAACTTCTTTAATGAAAGAATTCTTATATGGGTAAATTCTATGGTTTGTATACAGTCTGGCCATCTCAATTCCTCAAAAGCTTTGAGCTTTCTCTCAGTGAGGTTAATGCCATGAACCGGCTCAATGATTTACTGAGTGGATGGATTTGCAATGGAATGTGGAAGAAGGTTGTGGGACCTCCTGTGGGGTTTTCTGCTTCCCATTTTGCTTAAGACCTTTCCTTGCTGAATAACGATGTTGGCTGATACAGAAATCCCTTTGGAGAGCAGAGACCAAGGAGGGAACAAATGGGGCCAAAAAAAGGTCTGGGATGTGGTTGAGCGGTCGGAAATTGGGATGGGTCAAGAACTGGGCTTTGCAGACACTGCGTACGCAGAGTAGTTGAGGAAAATGGAAACCCATCAAGAAAGTTTGTAGGAAGAGCAGAATCCTGAAATAGTTTGGGCCACAGTGAACAGATTTCTTCCTTGTGAAGTTTTCTTTTTCAGATGAAATGTCTTTCCCTAGACCTAAAACCAAACAAGATCATGATACGCATACTTAAGTGAAACATCTCCTAAACGTTAATACATATAATGCCTTTCATAAACTTTCACCATATGCTTCCTTTATTTTTCCCCTCTTCTTTTTCACTTTTGAAAATTTATTTCACCATCAGTCCTTAAAGTAGTCTCATGCGCATTCCAAACAAACTACAGGTTATTGCCCTGCAGGGTTTTTCTTTTCCTGCCCTGTTAAAGTTTCCTGCTGCTAAACTTCAAAGAAGGGGGAGAAATTTAATCTTTCTTTAATTAAAGTACCTGATGGCTTTCTTTTAAGCTCATCGGCTTTGATTATCTTTTTTAGCCTGGTTCTTTTGTTTTGCTAGGTCTTCTTTTCCCTGCCCCCCACCTTTTCGTTGCTACAAATACACTTCGCGTATGCAAGTTGTTTCCAGTATAAATGCCAGGCATATTTTCCTAGCTTTTTCCCCAACTGAAAAAAAAAAAAAGAAAATCAATAATGGCAAATAATAACGGGAAGAATCTCCTTTGAAAGAAACTGCTATGGTAAGTCTGGTCACTGTGACAGTGTGATACCAGTTTTGAAGAAACTCAGACCTTCTGCTGGGTCCTTCTAAAAAAAAAAAAAGTCCTGTTGTTTTTACCTGAAATTTGTCATACAGTTGTATTGCGGTTTGTCTTGTGGTTTGTGCTCTTTATCCCCGGTACAGGAAGGTGAGGAGTATGGGAAAACCTGGGTAGAAAAGATCTGTCCAGATCTGGGCTGGCCTGCTAGGGAGCTGGCAGGCCGCTGATCTGCAAACACAGACCTGCCTGTATTCTACTGTTGTCTGCACTTTCTGTATCCTTCCTTCTTCATTGTAACTTCTCTTCTCCCTCCCTGACTTGAATGTGGTCCAGAAGTTATGTCCTTTCCCTCAGATTTTTGGTAATCGTACTTTTTTGCTCTGTCCTTTTGTTTCACTTGTCCCTCTTTTTGTGTCTGTTTTTTAATATATGCTTTGTCATGTTGCTCTCTGTCCTCCTTTGGTTTTTATTAGTAATGTACTGTAAGTCCCCTGGTGAAAAGAAAGGGCAGATACAAGTCACACTAGTGTAAAGTTGTTCCAGGTGGAAACCTTTATCCTGAGCAGCAGTGATGCTGTCCTTGTCACACACAACCATATTTTGTGTATGCAGGTGGGAGAGAGAGAAAAAATTCACTCAGCCTTCACAGTTCCTTGTTCTCCAGTGGGAATTACAGCAGCAAGCCCCACGTGCAGATAGAGGTTTGGCTCTTGGCAGCAGTTACTGCAGCCTGCTGTGGCTTTCAAGATGGCAAGTCGCTATGGAGGAAAACCTTGCAGGGCTCCGAGTGCTTCCCCCTAAGCCTGTACCTGGTGCTGCCATAGGGACCTGCGCTAATTCCGTAGTGCAGAAATGGCAGAAAAAATGCCCAAGTTGTCAGAACCTGTATTTTCCTGTTCCCTTTGCTAAACTTGAAGGAAATACAACATCAGAGGGGTTTTAAGGGGGAAATAAAAAAAAAGAGAAATTCTGCCATGCATCTCGAAGCATCTAAAGTGTTAGGTTTAGGAAAGGCTAGATGCAGAGATGTAGAACAGGCTGTGTCATTTGGGCAAGGAGAGATTATATTTATAGTGATGAAGTGGCAGAGGTAAGGTTGAATTTCAGGGAGCTTTTTTATTTTAGAAATAAGCTTATATATAGGAAAGTCTTCTAAAAAGAATTTGAAAAGTTTGCAAGGATACTGTTGCTGATTTGCTTAAAGAGGCTTTGTATCTTAAGATTAAGAAGAGAAGACCGAGAGGGGATCTCATCAATGCTGATCAATATCTAAAGGGCGGCTGTCAAGAGGATGGGGCCAGACTCTATTCAGTGGTGCCCTGCAAGAGGACAAGGGGCAATGGGCACAAACTGGAGCACGGGCAGTTCCAGCTGAACATGAGGAAGAACTTCTTTACTGTGAGGGTGACAGAGCCCTGGCACAGGCTGTCCAGGGAGGCAGTGGAGTCTCCTTCTCTGGAGAGATTCAAACCTGTCTGGACATGTTCCCGTGCACCCTGCTCTGGGGGCACCTGCTTTAGCAGGGGGTTGGACTGGGGGATCTCCAGAGGGCCCTTCCAGCTTCCACCATTCTGTGATTATATGAAGATTATCTTTCATCTGAGAATGGGGGTCACTTGGGGAGTAGCATAGCTTACATCAAGTTTCAGCTTGGGCTGGCTGAGCAAAATTTAACTGCACTAAGATCCAAAAATTCACCAGTCCCAAAGACAGTTCTTTGTCAGTATGTACTGTGTGTGCACCCAGGGAGAAACCCATCTGCAGGAGGGCTTGGGATCTCTCTTAGGATGCATTTCTGCCCTCCTGTCTTCTGGGTCACTGTGTGGGTGGAAGCTAGGGATGCAGAATGTTTGCGGCTTCCTGAAACCACGTTTACTTGAGATGGGCTGTGGCCAGTCATACTCGCAGGGGACAGCTAAGAGGTTTTCATGTGAAACCCTGCAGTGCTTAAAGGCCAGTGATGGCAAATGATGTCTCTAGTTTACTCCTTTCTGCTTCCTTTCCTGGAGACAGATTTTTCTCTGTAGCATGGACTGTTATCCCTGTTTTGCTGGCTGGCATGTACCCCGTGGAGCTTGCTCTCCTTCCTTGAGTATTTGCCCCTCTGAGCGCTGGGAGGTACTAGAGGAAACATCGAAGTAATCATCACGTGGACTGCACTCTGGTCCACCGAGGACTCTATCACTCTTAAGATTTTGAAAATGTCTGCTCTAACTCGGGTAACAAGGCATATGTAGGTACCAGGTAGAATAAAAGGGGGTAAGGGCTAGCTGGGACTGACTGTGGATGAAAGGTATGGTATGGAGTTATGATTATAAATCATTAACGAAAGAAAAAAAAGTCTATTAGGCATGGTCTGACTATCTAGAGCTCCTGTAAGGGAGCCTAGGGAAGTTGTCTTTCTCTGGTGGTTACCACTCATCAGCTGAAGCACTGTGACCAGCTGTGCATAGGGCATGTCCACTGCAGCATAAACAAAACCAGGTTTGCTTAAGGCATGCTCAGTGATGTAAGCTACCAGCTCTGGAGCTGACTCAAAATGTACACTTTCTCCGGGTAATTTGGTTGTTTAGCTGCATGTCTAGTTAGGAGTGGGTTAAGTATTTGCAGTTCTTCTGTGCTACATTGTGATTTATTATGTCCCTTTGCAACTGGTGACTTTAAATGTTTTCTACTTGATTTAAGAAATCTCTCACTCTTGCCCCTTTCTCAGCCGAAAACAAGTCTCCACCTCGGCCCTGCGGCTTGAATCACTCAGACTCTTTAAACCGAACTGATCGCATCGACGCAGTGACACCAACGTTAGGGAGCAGCAATAACCAGCTGAATGCGTCTTTCCTCCAAGTGTATGTTCCGGACTACTCAGTGAAAGCACTCACAGACATTCAGTTTGTCAAGGTAGGAAAAAAGCTGGAAAGGCCCCGCTGGAAAGCTGGGCTTTTCTGGTAGGTTGGAGAGCCTGGGGAAGGAAGGTTGCTCTAGAATGCTCTGTGAGTAAATAGGATTATGAAAGCAGCTGTTTAAAAACCACTTTAAATTATTTTTTCCCCAGTATCTGCTGTCCATTGATTTGTCTTCACTGTTTCTCTCATTTAGGCTTGTAAGCAGATTGGTCACATAAGTTTCTGCATTTCAGGTCCCTCGAGGAAAGATTGTAGAAAATAACCTCTCTCTGCTTTTAGTCATGAAAGATGTATCCTTGTGAAGCCTTTGGAGTTACCCAAAATGGAGACCCTTTGTTATCAGACAGTGTCCTTTTCTAAAGGATGAGATACTTTCTGTCGGTTGCAGTTTTTATTCACTTTTGATTTTGGTTTCAGTTTGGGGTTCTTGATCTTACTTTCCGACTTGCCATCCTTCTTCTGCTTGGAGAAGTCTTGGACTTTTCTCTTTATCTTAACTTCACATGTTAGGCTCATGTCTCATACTACCAGTGAGTTGCTGCATGAATACAGCTCTGTCCCCCAGCATGGTGCATCCCACGCTGAAATGTGTGCGAGTCCTGTGGGATAGGAAATCTAGCTGAGGAACAGCTAATGCTGGCAGCAGTTCCAGCCCAGCTGGGAGTCCAGGGAAGGTGACGTCCCATGGCCAAAAGATGACCTTGATGCTTTTCTTAAATTAAGTGCACGTTCACGGTTTCTTTGTATGCAACTCAAATGGTTTGTGAACTCAACTTCTGTCAAAGTTATTTCAACATTAAGAATGTGGCATAGAGTAGAAATACTAGAATGCTAAATCAATTATTATGTAGCCAGATTTTACAAGGACAGTACAATCTTGCATTCAACACTTGACAGATGCAAGAGTACTGGTTGATGGTTCAAGCCTTGAAGGTTTAGATCAGTAAATATTTATCACTGAGCAAGTGATTCTCACCACAGATTTCAGTTGCTGGTCTGCTGTACGGAGCAGCTGCTCATCTTAGGCTGGTTTATGTGGAGTCCTTCCAACTCTCACTGTGTTCATACTGAGGCTAATGAATGCTAAACTGGCTGGTGTCTCTGCGATCAGACTTGCGCACCTTTTTTTGCATCTCTCTGCTTTACACATAGGACAGAGTACTCAACATCAGTGTTTTCACTGTGTCACATGGGCATTTATTCAATTATACCTTGTAAACCAGGGCTGTGACCTGCTCGTGCATGTTTGGATTTTGCTTTTGGAGTTGTGACCTGGTCCGTCTGACTCTCTCCATTTCCAGTCCCTCTTTTGCAGTGCTACTGAAACTTAGGGTTTTCTAAAAGTCTTGTTTCACCTCTTCTACCTTCCTGCCTGCTGAGATAACCCACTGCTGCCACTGCACGTGTGTCCTGCTGCCTGTTCTGGCTGAGAAGGCTGACCCAGAGGAGTTTATGGAGCTGGTTGCTTGTGGCTCCAAGAGGAATTCTCCCCTGTACGCTTCCTTGCCTCTGGGGCATCGTGGGCAGTAACGCTCTGTGCTCTAGGCCAGCTCCTATCATTACTGTTTTGCCTAGTGCCGCCAGCTCTTGCAGACACCAGTGGAAGACTTCATGGGTTGCTAATTTGGACTCATCTCTATGGAGGTCCCAGTCTTTTCTAGACTCGAATGTCCTTATGTATCAGAAGAAGGCTGTAGCTCCTGCTGCGTTTGCTGGCCTAGACAAGAGCAGCAATGCTTGTACCCTCTGGCTCTATACAGACTCTTAGAGCCTCACCAGGAGCTCGCTGAAGTTGGGAGAAAGACTTCACTGAACTCCGGTTCTGGCTTTAAAAATGTGCATGGTTAGAAGGAAATGGAGATCTGATGTAAAATATCTGCATAGGAATAAATCCCTGCCTTTGAACAGCATGGTGATCGCACAGCTCTGTGCTTCCACCCTGTCTGGAAATGTCACCATGCTGTGGTGTTGAGTTGGGATGCTCTAGGCTTGCAAAGCGCAGGGATGTTCTACAGAAACAGGTAAACAGGGGTTGAAGTGTGATCATCTGGAAAGGGAGGGCACTTTATTTTCTCAGTGTCTCACAGGAGACACAAAAGTGTGACTGTTTTTGTTCCTTCCTTCTGTTCTCGGAGCAGATCTCAAGACAGCAGTACCAAAATGCCCTGATGGCATCCCGGATGGACAAAACACCTCAGTCCTCGGACAGTGAAAACACTAAAATCGAACTGACTCTTACGGAGCTGCATGACGGTTTGCCGGACGAGACAGCAAACCTGCTGAACGAACAGAACTGTGTGACTCACAACAAGCCCAACCACAGTACGCACAGTGAAGGAGCCATCTAGGAGCTGACTCCCCACAACCCACCCACCCCATCTCCTCAGCAGGACCAGCCCTCACTCCTTCCTGCCTCCTGCCCGAGTGTGAACACCGTTAGTATGTGCTTGCAACACTGTGCTGCATCCAGTGTTCTGAGACCAAAGACTTTTGCGCCTGTTCTGGGAGCAGAAGAGGAAGAAACAGGAAGAAAGGAGCAAAGAGTGAGAGAGACTAAAGCCCCAAGCGTACTTTGGGAATGGTGAGCCACCCTTGAGAACGATGAAAATATTTCTTGCAAAGTAGAATCACTTTTATTTTTTATCTGTGTTCTTGATCCTTGTTGGGTTTTTCCTCCTCAAACACATATGGAGAAGTTTAAAAACTCCTCCAGTTATTTTTTCAAAAGAGATCATGTTTTTAAAAAGTATTTTGCAGAGTTTTAAATTGTTTCTGTCCCTTCCGAACCTCAAATGGGCTCTATTGTGGTTTTGTGAATTGGCTCCGATGTCCTTAGGCCTCTTCTCACCCCCCTCTAGTCCTTTTTGTTACCCTGTTGAAGTTAGTAACTGGTACTTGTATGTTATGTGTGTCCTAAGAATGAGCAAGCTTCAAGGAACCTCTGGTTTAAGCCACCTGGACGGCCAAGGCATGACTATTACTGCATTCTTCCAGTTAAGTTTCAGGGAAGGAGTGGTTACTTTGTTATTTAATGATCTGTCAAATTTCAGAAGGTTTCTCTGTAAAACAGGCAAAAGCGTTGTTACTCTTATAGTTTTGTAACCTTCAAAAACTTTGTGTATGTTGAAGATGATGCTGGGTGGGGGGAAGGATTTAATTAGCAAAACTGCAGTCTCATGAAATCGAAGCCAGGTGTAATTTTCCATAGTGAAGTAACTGGGTGATTTTTCATTGATGTTCCTGACAATTGCACAGTGAAGTGATGTGTGCACCCCAACATGACAAGCTTTTAAGCACTCACGTGCTGTAGCGATCTATGCACCATTACCTTGGCCAGAGCAGATGTGCAGTCTTTGCTAAGTAACAGAGAACATCAGTCCCCATCCCCTCCTTCAGTCTCTAGTATTAACAATAAAAATGCTGCTACACTTAAGCCCAAAGTACATCCTCTAGGTGACAGTAGACCTGCCAGTGCAAGGATGGGCTCTGCTGAGGAGTCGGGACCGTCCTCTCCTCTCCAAGAACTGACAAAACTTTCTGGACGTGAGTGTATTGCACTTCAGGGATATTGAGAGGTTCATTTCCAGGCTGTTCCCAGCCACGTTTCTTCCTTTGAGTGGATTTAGTGCATTTCCTTCTCTCTTGCCCCTTTTAACAGCCATTTTAGGGATTACCATGGTAGCAGAGCAGAGAGCCTCCCAGTCAGCAGCTGCTGCTACTGCAGGGCACCCTGCATTGGGCAGCAGAAATCAATTCCTCCACCCTAAAAACCTGAATGCAGACTGGGTGCAAGCAAGGGGCAGCCCGTGGCAGTTGTGCGTCACGCATTCTCCATTCCCACAGATGGAGTCTAAGTCCTCAACTGAAAAAAAGGTGTCCCCCACACTGCGATCCTTTCCCCTTCCAGTGCTGTCTCAAACAAAATGTGAACATTGCCCTTAGTGTCTGGAGCGATTAATAAATCAGGCATTGCGGTTTCTCTGTTTCGAGACCCTTCCATGGCCCCTGGCCGTGTAGCATTTCCCTTCCTTTCCTTACACCTGGATAATCTCATCTGGCCCTCAAAGAAGCTCTCAGCCCCAAATAGAACTGCTGGAGCTCTCTATGCCTGCATGCCTGCCCCATCTCTCCTGGTCATGGGCTGGGGGAGGCACTCACCACAAGTTTCCGCAGTCCATCTTTGCGAGTGGTGGCTGGAAAGGTGCAATATTTTGCTGCAGGATCTCCCTGCAGGAAATTGGAGTGCGTGGTGTCAGAGCCAATTGGGTCTGCGTGTCTCTCTCCTCCTTTCAGCTTCAGAAAGCAGCCCTAATTTTTGTTGTCCTCCCAGTGGGAAAGGTGCACTTCTTCCCTGGAGCCACCCGTGAGGATGAAGTTCCCACAAGGGGGCATAGAAATTGCACAGTAGCTGACGTGCACCCAGCGACGAGGAAACAGGGCCCCCAAACCTTACTCTCACATTTTAACTTTGTAGTAACTTTTTTTGAGTCCCATCTAAAAGCGTTTCCTCAGTCTCCTTCCTCGCTCTGGTGCGCACCAGCCCGCCACCGCCGAGAGCACGCAGCTCTGCTCGTTCCCGGAGAGCTGCCAGTATTGCACCTTTCTCGCAAAGCAAAATGTTGAGTTGTTACAGCGTTTGTCCTCGGCGAGGGACTCACCTCACCAGTTTTTAATCTAGCGTTGCTGAATGTAAAAGCTTGTCGGAAGTGTTTGACACAGTGGTGAACTTGAGATGCAGTATCTGTTTCGTCAAACCTGCCCAAGGAGGGAAGGCTCAAGTCGGGGCAGCCCTCTCTCTGGGACGAGGTTGCTCGCTGGATCTGACTTCTGCTTCTTATGGCAGGTTATGGGTTTGTTTCAGTGTCTGTTTCCCTTTTAAAAAAAAAAAGGGCAAAAAAAGCGCCAATTTTTCCAACCAAAGCCATGTGATCCCAAAGCAAATACCTCCTGCTTCTGCCCATGCTGCACTGTTCCAAAATTTGCAGGCGATTTTTTGCATGACTGTTTTTCATCATTTGTACAGATCCAATAATGGAAAGTGAAATAATTTCCATAAAAATAGTTGATTATAGATGTTTCATGTGGAAAATATGTACCTGACCCAGAGGGGTTAGGAGCTGCTACTGCTAATTAGCTTGAAGAGCAAAGCATGGTCTTCTCCCTGGAGGGGAAAAAATCCAGTCTCCCTGTTCTCAGGGTATTTACAGTTTTACTGTTTAACAAATGCAAGGGGTTCCCAGCCCTCGTGGTGGGAACCATCACAAGCAGAGGAGCCTGGCACCCAGCTCGGGATCACTTCTGAGCCTCTGGGCGGCGTTTGCCAGCACCAGGTCTTGGATCTCCCAGCTGCAATGGAGATGCCATGGTGTCGGAGTCTGCCCTTGCAGGGGGTATCATGCCAGAGCAGGTCTGCTTTCTCTGCCTCTCTGGCTGCCCGCCTGCTTTCAGGTGGGCTCAGATGCCACATGTCGTGCCGCAGTGCCATAAGGACGCGTGGCAGGGCTGCTGGTCGTCGCCATGGTGCAGGGCACCAGCTGGTGGCTTTGGGAATCGTTGGACTTGACCTCAGACCTTGGCAAGGCTTTGACTCGTAGAAAGGATACTGCATCTTCCTATGTCAACTCCTACTGCCGCCTTTGTTCCCCTTGTCCGTCTGCCTCCACGTGCAGGCAGAGGGCGGACCATGGCCTGTTGGCCAGGGGAGGCTGGGAGGGCGTCTAGCCATGGTTTCTACTGTCAATACAATTTTGCACAAGAGTTCTTTGAAGTGAGGTTTTCAACACTAATATCTTAAATGCACAACTGTGAATTATAACTTTTACACTCCTGTTGGTTGAATTTCCTTTAAATGAAATGAACCTGAATCTGTTGTAACTATGATTTTTTTTTTTAATTCTGTGTATTGCCAAATCTTTGTAAAGAGTGAAGGAATGTTCTTGCTTTCCAATGAGAATCTTTCTCCAAACGAGACTTGACTCTGGTGACGTGGAGATCATACGAAGCACGCTAGTTCTGAGCAGAGAGGGGCTCAGGGTGGGCTTAGCAAACCAACCTCGGCCTCTCTGTAGGCCCCAAGCTCAGACCCTCCAGAGTTTACAAAGTGCTTGTTGTTTTATTCCCAACTTGTCCACTCCCTGAAGTCCCCGTGCAGGTGAAGGCCGCTGCCCTGGAGGAGCTCAGGACAGAGTATCCTGCAGAGGGACGAGGGATGCAGGCAGGGTGTCCGGGCTGGCTGGGGAGCAGTGGCCCTGAGGCTGGTGTGGCAGGACAAGGTGCTTCCCCCATCCAGTTCCAACGTCAGAGTGGGCTCCACAGGGCAGGTCCTTCCACTGCTCTCCACTTCTGCTCCGAACCTGTAGTCGTGTGTAGTTACCTCTCACGCTCTTTTTGCCCCTATGCATGCTCCTGCTCTGGACTGAGCAGGAATGGGATGATGCTGAGACCTGTGCGGGGCAGCTGGTGCTGGAGCTGGCTGCTCACGGCTTGCAGTTCTTGGGCCCCGTTAGAAGAGGGGTCGGCCACCCGTTCACTTTGTGCTCACTGTTCTGTTCCTCCTCTCTCCTCCTGGACTTACTCTCCTTTTCCTCACCACAGGGTCTTTTTTGTTGTTGTTGTTGTTGTTGTTGTTTTTTGTTCTTTTCTTTAAGTGCCTTTTTGTGCAGGTGGAGCTGGTGAGAGTAGGAGTCTCAGGATATGGCCCTTTGCACTCACCTCAGCCTGGAGAAGGCTCAGGGGGAGCAGGGCGAGTTGCCCATGATGGCGCATGGACATCACCCATTGCTGCTTCTCAGCCTTCCCGGCCCAGCTCAGATGAGGATGAGATTTTGGCACTGGCGGTGTCAGGCTCTGGCTTAAATCAGCTCAAAGAAAACCAAAGAGGAGGTAGTTTTGTGCGAGGGGCTGCTTGGGCAGCAGTGGTGCTTCCTGTGATCTCTGCAGAGCTCAGCCGAGGGGCGTGGGGGTGTGGATGGCAAAGAGCAGCGCTGTCTTCTCACAAGATCCTGTGTAAGTATCCTGCGTGATGGAGGACACAGCCACATTCTCCAGGACCCCTTGGAACATGCATCTTCCTTGCGCTGAAATACACTATCTATACAAATCATTCCCATGCGAAAGATGTACCATATTTTATATGATACCTAATACACACGTCTGCAGTTTTAAAACTAGTATCTGTGTACCAGTTGTCAAGTTATCCAGTGTCTGGATTACCAGTAGAAAATCAGGGGCTGGGGGGCGGGGAAGGATGCTGCAGAGTACACCTCTTGCGGTGCTAACTTGAGGCTTCACCCCAAGGGTGTCCGACCAGCGTTGAGGGGTTCCTGCATTTGTACTGTGCGCTGCCATGTGCGAAGCTGGCACAAAGCAGAAAACCAGCGTGTGCTGAAAGGCTCAGTGTGATAAGGAGCCGGGCTTGCTGCCTGCCCCGCTGCCAGGCTCTACTCTGGGGCTCTAAATAGGCCCAAAGAAGTACCTGGTCCTTGGATACCGAGGGCTGGTTTGGACCAAAGGTGAAAGGATGAGCTGAATTAATGTGATCAAAAGCCGGGTGTCTTTCCATGACATGGAGGAGAGAGCAGTCTTCATCCTGACTTTGACCAGCAGAGAGGACAAGCTCTACGCTGCAGGCTGGGCTCGAAGCTGCCCCCATCCCTGCTCTTTGTTGTACTTGGTCTATCAGTTGCAGNGACCAAAGGTGAAAGGATGAGCTGAATTAACGTGATCAAAAGCCGGGTGTCTTTCCATGACATGGAGGAGAGAGCAGTCTTCATCCTGACTTTGACCAGCAGAGAGGACAAGCTCTACGCTGCAGGCTGGGCTCGAAGCTGCCCCCATCCCTGCTCTGTTGTTGTACTTGGTCTATCAGTTGCAGGTCTGTTGTTGGTGCGATCTCTGTGGTGGTACTGGCCTTGCTCCTGTGAGTTGGCAGCACAGGGGACATGGAGACATCCACAGCTTCCCGCAGGGCCCCCCGGACAATCCTGCTCAGTGTCTTGCTCTCATCCTGGAGCCTGGCTTCATGCTGGGTTGTGTTCCTCCATGGTTAGTTTCAAGGCCACGTCCTTCAGGCTGTGTCCAGGTGAGGGGACGATGTTGCTGCGGGTCCAAAGCGGTACTGTTGAGCTTTTCGGTGTCGTTGTGCATATTTGCTGTTCTGTTAGAAGCTGGATGCGGAACCTGGGGAGGCCAGAGCATTTCCTAGGAGAAAGCCTGGAACGCCAGATTATCCCAGCGCCCTTCCCTGAGCTGCAGGGATGGGAAGGGGGTGCTGCAAAGCTGCCTCCAGCCTGTGGCGCGGTACAGGTGGTGGAGGGAAGTGTTTCACACATCGGTAGCGCTGAACTAAGTCAAAGTGACACCTCGTTGTTCTCGTTATCCTGAGGTCGGGCTCTGTAGCGGTTCTGCACCTTGGAAATACGGTACTAAAAACTGCTGGTCGTCTGCTTCCAGCTGAAAAACATCTTTCTGCTCTCTTGTGAGGTTTCTCCTTTGGGCCCTGTTTTCCTCTGAGCAGGGCCAGTCACTGGGACACTACGGAGGATGGTTCCCTGGCTGCTCTCACCCTCCAGCACAGATTTCTGGCTAACGAAGTGCGTGATGTTTAA
This sequence comes from Steatornis caripensis, assembly GCA_013398225.1. NCBI lineage: Eukaryota > Metazoa > Chordata > Aves > Caprimulgiformes > Steatornithidae > Steatornis > Steatornis caripensis. Next base: position 68,539 of record VZSC01002100.1, on the reverse strand, counting down.
TCCTCCCCCCAGCAGGAGAGGTTTGGCCTTTGTCAGCAGAAGTGGCCTGTCGTAGAGCTGGGCTTGAGGTTTGCCAGCTGTCGTGAGCCAAACAAGTGCCTGAAACATGCAAATGCTCCAGAGGTGGATTTGGTGTCTCTGTTGCCTTCTTCTGGAAGCAGTGTGGCAGTTGGTTGATAGCAGGGTTTGCTGGGGAGGAAGGGCTTGTCCCAGCACTGGGGCTTGGCGGGGCAGTCTAGTGTCCCATTTCTGCGGTTTGGAGACTGCAGAGCTTTATAAAATGAGGTGGCTTTTTTTTATCTGCTGGGCATCGCTGTAGTACCAAATCCTTACAAATTCAAGTGAGAAACTTGTTGGTCTCAGATGAGTAGCCTGGATCCTAGGCCTTGGAAGTGCCAATATTGAATGCATGCCTTCTGGATTTGCCCGAAGATCAGTGTGGGAGGGTGGAGGGGACTCCCGGTGAGCTCCTCTGTTCACAGAAGTGACAGAATGCCTGGGCCTAGATCAGCTCTTGCATCTTCCCTGCTTTAAAGTCTCAGGTCACAGCAGGCTGGGCTGGGCTGGTTTGGCTGGCAGGTTTTTACCCAGAGTACGTGCTGTGTCCTTCTGCATCGCACTGGCGTGGATTTAGCAATGTGGCTTTCTGTGGCTGCTGCTCTCACATCGGCCATGGCTGTTCCTCTGCTCTTCTCGCTGAGGTTTGGTTGAGTGTTCAGGAAGGCGAGAGATGGAGGTGCAGCAGTCAGGAACGGGCGATGCTGCAGCCGTCCTGTCTTCATTCCTCATACTGAGGGTGGGAGATGCTGCCTGAGGGACTCCACCTTCCTTGCAGACTGCATGAAATATGGAGAGTGGAAACCCACCAGGACCCCAGCACCAGTGGTCCAGTCCCATTTGATCAGTGTTCTCCCGAGCTTGTGAGCGGTTCAGGGTTGGGCCCTGCTGAGGGACCTCAGAGCTCTTGGCATGTGCTTTCTCCAGCACGCTCAGCTGGAGCGCCAGCCTTGATAACTGAATCATGGGGCAGGCGCCTGGATGCCAAACACATTTAATCTGAAACCCCAAATACTTGAGAAGCATTCCCGGAAGCCATGAGCGGCTGGTGCTCAGCAGCTGGACCCCTCCACCGAAACTTTCTCCTGCAGTCGGGTCCATCCTGGCTGCCCCGAGCCTCCTCCTGGCTGCTGCTGGCTCGGCCTCGGTCCCCCCCCCACTCAGAAGCGTGGCGGCTCTCCCTCCGCAGTGTGTTTTCGTGGCTATCTGAACCCGCTCAGGCACTCCAGCCAGCTCTTCCCTCTGTCTCATTTGCCATCATACATGGTCTTTGCAAATTGTATCATATTGTACATGACTTCGGGTTTCCAGAGTTGTAGTATTCTGACTACAGTATTTCCATGTGTGTACATAAACCTGAATAAGCACAACTGAAATCCTGAATGAAGTGTATACGTTTCATATACTGATTGTCATATGAATGAATTTTATAATTATTCCAATTTTGTTGTAGATTTCCAATCTTTCCTATTTATTTTGTACCAGATTTATTTGTATATTTTGTGATTTTGTTTGAAAGCATTTTGTTTATTTCTATTCTTTTTAGATAAATGATGATTTTTTTTTCTGTTGAACATTCCAGTTTATGCATTTTTCCCTCCTCCATGCTCCCCCCTCATTTCCGCGGGACAGATTTTGGCATGCGGGTGGTGGGGCTGAAGTCGGTGATCCCGGACCCAGATCTCTGCTGTTGGCACATCAGTGGTCTTTAATCTCCACTTCAGCTGTCAAGAGCCACGGAGAGGACGGATCCTGTTCCCCTTAGAGCCAGGTCTTGCTCTTTGCTTTGGTGGGTCTGGGCCAGTAAGTCCTTGAGCCAGGGAGGGCTGTGCCGGTGGTTCTGCTGAGCAGGAGCTGGGAAGCTGGTGGCAACGGCAAGCAGCTGACTGTCTTTCTGAAGTTCCATCCAGGGTGAGGGCCTTTTTCTTCCACTAATAAAAACCCCTTATTTACAACCTGCTCTCCATATATCATGTTTGTTTGTCCAGAAGCGTAGATGCTGTCTGTCTGGCCATAGCGTGTGATCCTGCCAGATCCTGTGTGTGCCTGGGGGTCACCGGCAAGGGATGTGGCTGGTGGTGACGACAGCTCCCTTGGACAGGAGTTGCTGGTGGAACAAGTCTGTCCATCCCCGTGTGTTAGGTGCCACTGCCTGCTCCCCTGCTGTGGGGACTTTGGCAGCAGAGTGGTGTGGAGCCTGCAGTGACAGAGGCATATTTCCAGCTCCACTCCGGCAGAGGAATGACTGACCCTTTCCTATGTGCCAGATGCAGTCCTGCCACCTGCCCATTTTGTGCTTCTGCCATCCCTCAACCTCTGTCCTCCTTGCAGCCGTTTCACCCAGCTGCTCTCCTGGCATTCAGCTTTCTTCCTTGCTCCGCTCTTGAGCTGCTAAACCCTGGGTCAGCGAGTTGGGCAGCATCTGCTCAAGCCTTGTGGATGTTTTGCTGCACCCAGTGCAGCTTCTTTCCCTGTTCCTGTGCTGCAGAGTGGCCCCATGCCCCTGGAGCTCGCTCCCAATGTCGTATCAGCAGGACAGGGAGAGCAGCAGCTCCTGTGAAGACTTCTGCTCCCCTGCATTGGCCTGTCCCTGGCAGCGGGTGGAGGATGGCAGGATGATGCAAGCAGGGTGTAAGTAGAATGAATGTGAAGGCAGCCTCTGGGGCTGGCTCTGACAGGGAAGAGCAGGGGGAAGGAGGAGCAGGGCAGCAGAGCCTGAGGCTCCTGGAAGGGAGGGTGCATGAGGCCAAGTGCCTGCAGGCTGGTGGGATGGGGGTTGGCTGCCCCTGTCTGGGATGCACTGTGGCCACGGCGTGGGAGCAGTGCCCGAAGCGAAGGCAACTGCACCCGGGACTTTGTGTCCTTGAGGCTCCAGGAGCACCCAGGCTGCGTGCTGCCCTCCCTGCGTGGTGGGGCCCCGTGCCACCGCAGCAGCGGGGATGGGACCCCCAGCACTAAAGGCCAGGTGTCACACAGCACGTGAGTCAGGCTCAAGGTCACCTTTGGTACCTACAGGTTAAGTCCCACTAGACCATTTGGGTCCCCACACTGCGTTGCCCTGAGTGCCTGCATGCCCGCCCTGCGCTCCTGCTGCATGTGCGGCAGCCCAGTGGGCCCCAGGGCTGCTCTGCTGGAGGTGAACTCCCTTGTGCAGGGCCAGCACGGGCTGGTGGCTCTGCACCTACACCATTGCCTTGTCTGCGTGTGCTGCAGGTGGCCAGGGCTTCAGGTGCCAAAGTTGTGATAGCTGCTGCTCGGGGGTCGGCACAGGACTTTGCGTCCTCTGTCATGGTTAGCCGTACACTGATGCTGGGTTTGTGCTTCGGCTGCAGTGGGTCCTGTCTCTGCTGAGAGAGAGAGGGGACCTGGAACGTCTCCAGTTACTTTGACCTGTTCAGAAGTGCTTGCTGGCAGAGCCCAACACAAAATGTCTGCAAGGCTGTGGCTAAGGGCAGGGCGAGCCTCAGGCTTCTGTCCCAGGTAGAGTTTGCTCATTGCAGCCACTGTAAGCCCCCGTCCATCTGCAAAGCAGTGAGGGTGGGCATGTGGTGGTGGAGAAAGCAGCAACCACGTCAGCGAATGCTCAGGGCAGGGGCTGAAGCCTGTCCCCGNAGGTGCCAAAGTTGTGATAGCTGCTGCTCGGGGGTCGGCACAGGACTTTGCGTCCTCTGTCATGGTTAGCCGTACACTGATGCTGGGTTTGTGCTTCGGCTGCAGTGGGTCCTGTCTCTGCTGAGAGAGAGAGGGGACCTGGAACGTCTCCAGTTACTTTGACCTGTTCAGAAGTGCTTGCTGGCAGAGCCCAACACAAAATGTCTGCAAGGCTGTGGCTAAGGGCAGGGCGAGCCTCAGGCTTCTGTCCCAGGTAGAGTTTGCTCATTGCAGCCACTGTAAGCCCCCGTCCATCTGCAAAGCAGTGAGGGTGGGCATGTGGTGGTGGAGAAAGCAGCAACCCCGTCAGCGAATGCTCAGGGGAGGGGCTGAAGCCTGTCCCCAGTGCTCGCCTTGCTCCCGCCAGGCTTTTGCCCCATGAGAGACCACTGCCGGTGGGCAACAGCAGCGTGTCTGTCCCTTGGGGCGAGGGACCAGGCCGCCAGCAGAGGAGCAGGAGCCTCCCGGGGGCTCTGCCGAGTGCCTTGGAGACACAGGTGCTGCCAGGCCACCACCTTCCCAGGCGTGGCCACTGGCGCAGGCCACAGGTGCAGACTAGACACCAGGGCTGTGGCCATGTCCCCTGAGCCAGCCGGGGCAAGAGGCTTCACCCTGGCTCTTGCTCAGTGGTTTCTTAGTGCAATGCCATGGCAGAGGCAATGCAGCATGGGCGGCGAGCGGTGCTCATGGCACTGTCAGGCTCTGCCTGCCACTTTCCCACCACGAAGTGAGGGTCAAATACTTTCCATTGCTCTGGCCTTGAAGAGTCTTCTCCCCATCGCAGTCAGAAATAGCCCTGGGCTGGGAGTGAGCTATTTGTGGTGACTGGTTAGGAAGGAGGAATGCACGGAGCTCCCCAGACCTCCCTTCCCGCAGCTGCACTCCCTCCCCAGCTGCTGAGCTAAAGCTTAAAAAATTCAAGTGGCTATACTTGGAGAAATGAGGTTTAAACATAGCAAAGCCCAGCATGGCCTTTAGTGAAAAGGGCTCAGGAACAGCTCCCTCAAACCCCTCCTACAGCCAACCTCACTCTGGGTACGCGTTAGCTGCGTCAGGGACACAGTGCTGGGTTTGGGGCTTTCGGCAATCACTGGAGTGGTGGCTGTTGATTGTTGGGCGCCATCTGCAGCCATTTAGCATTGCATTTCTGTTTGGTGCTTTGGGTCCTGGGTACTGAACATCCTTCTGTGGTAGCTCTGAGGGCGGGGCCTGATCTGGTCTGGTTGGGTTGATACAAGAGATTTGTTTGTAGGTGAGGGCTGCGCACAGCAGCGTGCCATCCCCAGGGCTGTCCCTGTCTTGGCCAGGCACAGGGTACGTGCAGCCTTTGGCTATGCCAGCCGGTGCTGTCGCTGTGGCCTTCCCCAGGTATTTTTCTCTGATTACCCAGGTTTGCAGCTCCTGGCAAGTGTGGGCCATGCTGTGCCACCAGTGCCACCCCAGCCATGCATGGTGGGGAGCGGCCCTTGGTAATGCCTGTGGGAAACAACCCTGGAAAGACACAATGTTGTAGTGGCAGGGTGGGGGTGTTGCCCTTCCCACCATGGAAAAACCCCTCCTCGCTCTGTGAGTCTAGGCCAAAACATCTCTGTGTCTTCCCGTGCCCCCCTGCTGAAGCCAGTGGGGATAACGAAAGCCTCCTGCCCCACACTGTTGCTTCCTGCCCACCTGCTTCCCAGGGACCAGACAAGCCCTTAAAGCCAGATTCCCTGCCACCGCTCGGCTATGCTTCACACAACCACTTCCCAGAGATGCTTTCCCTCTTCCTGAGCCATGTGTCCGGCTGCCACCTCCAGCACAGCCCCCATCATCTCAGCGACACGCCACAAAGCGCCAGGCATTTTTTAGAAACATCATCATTTATTGACTTGAACAACTGCCACTATGGCAGCAGTGTTTCCTGCTCAGATGTTGGTGGTGTGGTTTTTCTATTTTCTTCTAAGGTACTTTAAAATGAAAAAAAAAAAAAAGATTAAATGAGTTTATGTACTGAGACAGTCGAATTCATTACAAGAGGGCCCTCCTTGTAATCCCTTCATAGCGAACGGCACAGGCTGGAGTAAGGGACACTGCACCCAAGACACAGAGGAAAACCGCAGGGCACTGCTGCCCAGCTGCGCGCCGGCCCGTGCCTTCCCCGGGCTGCCCTTCAGGCACAAGGGCCGCTTGCCCAACCCCGTGGGGCACCGCCGGTCCCCACACAGCAGCCCACAGCTGTCACCCTCCTTGGCCAGGGACGCAGCTTTGCCCACCGCAGCCAGCGACGAGTCTCCGCTTGCTCTGTGTCAGGCCAAAGACGAGGGCAGCTGCCAGCCGGACAGCCGGTCTCCCAGTTCCCACCGCGGGGCAGGACCTACGGCATGNCTAAGGTACTTTAAAATGAAAAAAAAAAAAAAGATTAAATGAGTTTATGTACTGAGACAGTCGAATTCATTACAAGAGGGCCCTCCTTGTAATCCCTTCATAGCGAACGGCACAGGCTGGAGTAAGGGACACTGCACCCAAGACACAGAGGAAAACCGCAGGGCACTGCTGCCCAGCTGCGCGCCGGCCCGTGCCTTCCCCGGGCTGCCCTTCAGGCACAAGGGCCGCTTGCCCAACCCCGTGGGGCACCGCCGGTCCCCACACAGCAGCCCACAGCTGTCACCCTCCTTGGCCAGGGACGCAGCTTTGCCCACCGCAGCCAGCGACGAGTCTCCGCTTGCTCTGTGTCAGGCCAAAGACGAGGGCAGCTGCCAGCCGGACAGCCGGTCTCCCAGTTCCCACCGCGGGGCAGGACCTACAGCATGTGCTGTTCCTAGCTTAGGGCAGACGCGCAGCACCCTGGAATAATGTGCCCTTTCGCTCCAGATGGTGGCTGGATTTGTCTTTGGGAAGCTTCACTTTCTTAAAGCTCAGCGGACAGAAAGGTCAGTAACAGGCAGCAGGAAAACAAACCAACTAATGTAATGCTAAAGCAGTAGCTTTAAGCTCCTGGGTTATTTACTGCTGAAACTACAGGAGTTGAGAACACAGTGTGCGGCTCAGCTGTTTGAGAAATGCGTTGGAAATCATGCATCACATGTCGATGATGAGAGAGCTTTGAAACACTGGGAGAGGGTAACAAGTGTCTAGGAGCCAAAACGTGTACAGTGGCAGATATGAAAGAGCTGGAATCCCACTGCCATCCATGACGGCTGGAGGAACTGAACCACTTACACAGAGAAACTCAGGCCAAGCAGAGGGAAAACTTAGTGCTGGAAGCCACAGCAACACCCTGGATAACACGGGGAGGGGGGTAGTTCGTAACCCAGAAGCAGAGGGTTAAGGGCAGCAACCCAGCGGGCAGGAGGATTTGGATCACTTTGTCTCCTGCAGGGCCCAGCACATCCCTTCCTTCTCCACAGCGAATGTAACAAATGGCAGAAACCGTTCACAGGACACTGTTCAAACGAAAAATCAAATGAAACACGTCACTGGAAAGGGAGAAACATGCAGCATCCCTAAATGTAATGGGAGCAGCATGACAGCACAGGTGGGCAGTCCAATCCAAATGCACCACCCAGGCAGAATCCATCAGCTTTTTGAACCGTCTGCAAAACTGAAAACAAGGGTCTCCTCCTAATTAGTGTTAATTTGTTAAAAGTTTCCGGACACTTTCAAAATGTGCCTTTGCAAGAATCACAACCCCCCCCAACCCATCACCCCAAGGGCCCCAACAAAGGAATCTGCTCCTGATCACTGCTAAGAGTCACGGTTTGCCTTCAGAGATGCTTTGCTTTTTCCTTCCTACTCCTCCTCTTCCTCCTCCTCCTCCTCCTCTTCCTCCTCCTCCTCCTCTTCCTCGTCGTCATCTTCATCATGGCAATGTGTGATTTCCTGAGGTGCCTGGGGGAAGAGGTTGGGTGGTTTGATCTCACTGATGGAGCGGGTCAGTTGATGCCGCTTATAGTCAGAATCTTTAAAATCCACTGAGGTGCGATTGCGCGTGGCCATCGGCGACTCCTTCTCATTGATGTCGACGTGCGTGTGCTCTACCGTGGACTCGTGTGGCATCTACACATGTAAGAGAGACAGGAGATGGCAAGGGGTGTCCCTGACCCCAGGTATCTCCCCAAGACAGACGGAGAGCAAACCCCAGAACATGACTCTGGTCCATGTAGGTCAAATGCCACCCAACCCTCCAAGGTGCGTTCCTGGTGCTTGTTGCTTGCGGAAGTGTTAATGAACACAAGCACAGGCACCTTCGGGACCCCTGCCCACCTCCCCAGGGTCTGCAACTCACCAGGACATGGGCAGCTCTGAAGAGGTAGCTGAAGGGGTAGTAGAGAAGGTTGATGAAGGAGGCTGCATAGAGATCAGCGTAGCGCATCACCTGGCTGGCAAACAGGGTCTGCCGAGAGCCACTGCGGAAGAGGCTCCCCATCATCCCATAGCACATGTCCATGTCATGGGTCACTTTCTACAAGCAAAGGGCAAGTTAGATCGTGAGCTGGGCAGGCAGCAGCGCAGAGCCACGACAACACTGAAGTAGAGCGCGCTGGGGTCTACAGGAGATCTCCAAGGATCTCCAGCAGGGCTTTCTGTGCTCGTATCCCACAGCATCAGAGCACAGCCGAGGCCCAGCTAACAGAGGGGAAGGCAGCAGCGGGCTCAGGGCCAGCACCTGCTGCAGGCTGGCACCCCCGGGCTGGCTGAACCAGAGGCTACAGGCCCCTGAAGCTTGTGTGTGCCAGCACCCTGTTCTGCAGCAGTGAGCACCATCAGTCAGTGCTGCTGTGCGCGTGAGGAAGGTCACCCTATTCCAGACCAGGCTGCCTTTCAGGAGTGCCAGTGACACCAGTGAGCTGAGGAAGGAGCTCTTCTGTTTGCATCCACAAAGACAGAACGGCTTTGCCAAGCCTGCCGTGTCCACCCAAAAGCAGAACAAAGCATTTCAGGGCTGAGCAGCGGGGCTGGGTTTTGAAGCCCTTTGGGATCCAAAAGGATGAAAAGGGATTTTTATGATTGGTACCTTAATGCGTCTCTGGATGGAGCTGATGTCAGGGCGTTCATTGCTGCTACTGTCCAGATGCCTAGTTACAGGCGAGAAGGTAAATACATAGTGTGAAAAGCCTTTCAGAATCAGATGCTGTGGGATGGGGGCTCGGGGGAGGGAGGCTGGTCTGGAGGGGAAGGTTGGTCTCGTGGGCAGAGCCCAGGCCTGAGTCAGAGCTCCGGCAGCAGTGCTGCTAACCCAAGCCCAAGGTTTCATCAGAGCTGCTCATTAGCTGTTGCTAGGCTGGGAGAGGCAGCATGAAAAGTTGTCACTGTTTGAACACTCACTTGTATAGCTCGGCCAAGAAAATGTCCAGGCTCTGCAGCTCTTCAAAAAGGGCTGGAAAATCCAGAAAAGAAAGGGGAAAAGGTAAATTTAAACTGTTGAAAGAACAGGGCTTAAAGCAAACCCACCATCCTGCCTGCTCCCCTTGCATGGCAGAGGAGGGGCACCGCATTAAGGAGCATGACATCTCATGGTTGCTGTGCAGGGAGAAGGTTCAATCATGCTCCGTGCCACTGGCAGAGTTTGGGCTTGGTTTCTGGTTGCCCCTTTTATTTTTGAGGCTGAACCTTCACAGCCCTCATCACAACCTTCCAACCAGCCACGGGTCAACTTCCATAACCCCGAGACCTATTTACACACCAAAGGGCAAACCTGGGAGAAAAGCAGTAGCGCCTGAGGATGAGGATGGGAAACACACAGCACTTTGGCAGCAGAGCAGCAGAGGGAGCGGGAGGAAGAAGGAGGAAGCGGCTGGTGAGCAGGGACTCCCTGCAGATGGGATAGCAGTCACGGCTCAGATATTACAGGGAAAATAAGCCAGGTGTCTTCTCAGATACTTTTTACCAGAGAAGCCCTGGCTCCATATGGGCAGAGGGAGATGAGTTTTTGGGGCGTGACTATGGATGAGGAACAACTCAACCCCATCCAGCTGGAGCCTCTCCCCTGGCCAAGTCAGCGCTTGGCTGATCACATGCAAGCAGCCTGGGACAGAGCACAGGAAAGGCCTGGGACCCCAAGGCCAGCCCACGCAGAGCTGCCCCAGCTCCTGCCACCAACACCCAGACTCAGGAAAAAAAGAGCCGAAAGGAGAAGCAGCAAGCCAGGGTGATCTCTCAACTGCACCCCATGCCCTGTCGATCTCAGGGGTGCAGCACCAGGCAAGCAAGANAAATAAGCCAGGTGTCTTCTCAGATACTTTTTACCAGAGAAGCCCTGGCTCCATATGGGCAGAGGGAGATGAGTTTTTGGGGCGTGACTATGGATGAGGAACAACTCAACCCCATCCAGCTGGAGCCTCTCCCCTGGCCAAGTCAGCGCTTGGCTGATCACATGCAAGCAGCCTGGGACAGAGCACAGGAAAGGCCTGGGACCCCAAGGCCAGCCCACGCAGAGCTGCCCCAGCTCCTGCCACCAACACCCAGACTCAGGAAAAAAAGAGCCGAAAGGAGAAGCAGCAAGCCAGGGTGATCTCTCAACTGCACCCCATGCCCTGTCGATCTCAGGGGTGCAGCACCAGGCAAGCAAGAGCAAAGCCTGGTCTGGGGTTTGTCCGGCTGCTGACCACTTTTGTCTGTCCAGACGTGCAGCTCCTGTGCCAGCTCAGGGATCACCAGGAAGGTCCTCCAGCCCTGGCGCTTCTTGGATTTGAGGATGTCTCCAAAGATATGGTCTCCAATGTACAAGATATCCTTCCCTTTGGCCCCCAGCAGGTCACAGACTGTGTCCGAAGAGCCTGAGAAAAGAAAGGCATGGATTAGAACAGGGAGCCAAAAGGAAACGTGTGGCTCATTTCAGAGGGCCAGGGTTAGGGACAGAGCAGGTGCATTTTCCTCCCAGAAACTTCCACTGCTAGATGTAGCACCCCAGCTTAGCCATGGTGGCACAGGGCACGGCCCATTCACCTTGGAGTTCACCCAGGGGCAGCTTTGCCCACACACCCCCCAACACGAACAGCAGCAGCCGAGGGGCCATGCTGCCTCCCACCCCACGTGACAGCAATAGAGCCTTGGGCATCACAGAGAGCCCTGTATATCCATCTGCTGCCCCTCCCTGGCTCAGAGGACCCTCCAAGTGTGTTCACAGTGGTGGCAGCACTGTAAGTACAGCTGGGAACATTGCATTGGGCCAGCTGCAGCTCCCCCTCCACCACAAGCCCTGCAGTGGCATTTCTCAGACCCTCCCTGGCAAGCAAAAAAAGGGTGTTTGAGAAGGAACAGGTTCATTTCTTCCCTGCATTGGGCAGCAATGATGATGGAGAGCCTCTGGTGCAGTGTGAAGAGGGCATAGTACAATGTGGTTTGGAAAACACAACCTTGCTTAGTGCCTGGCCCAAGTCCTCTCACAGCTGGAGTGGCTGAAGGCCACAAGGGCACATCAGAGGCACTCCACAGGACAAGAAGGGTTCTTGCCTCACCTCCTGAGTACACGATGCCATGCTGCAGCGGGCCAGTGTAGGTCCCAATCTTCAGCTTCCCAGTCACCTGAGGAAGGAGACATTGTGTTAGGACAGAACAGCTGATGGTCTGATCTTTTCTGTCCTACTGATACTTTAGTCTTTGTGTCTCTCTCACTCCCAGGCAGCCTAGAGGTGGCTTTCCACCTTATTTTCCTATTGCCACCTGCGGTATGTTAGGGAAGCCAGCAAAGCCTCGAGCTCTGCTGTGCCCCAAGTCATGGGGTTGCTCAGGAATCACTAAGAGGAGAAGCCAGCCCACCATCTCTAAGGCAGGTCCTGTCTTAACACTGTGTTGCCCGTTGCCACTTAGAGATGCCACGTAGGAGGTGCATGAGCACTTTCAGCCACAGAGGTACCCTCCACACACCGCTCACCGTGTCCACCTGCCGCAACACGGTGCCTTCCCCAAAGAAGAGGGGTTTTCGTGCATCCACCAGGATCAGGTCAAAGTAGGACTGCCATNACTGTGTTGCCCGTTGCCACTTAGAGATGCCACGTAGGAGGTGCATGAGCACTTTCAGCCACAGAGGTACCCTCCACACACCGCTCACCGTGTCCACCTGCCGCAACACGGTGCCTTCCCCAAAGAAGAGGGGTTTTCGTGCATCCACCAGGATCAGATCAAAGTAGGACTGCCATGGCCGATGGGCACTCCCAGGCTGCAAAGGCAAAAACAAACCCCAGAATCAGGCACAACACAATCAACCACAGGGAGTTTAACCAGAACGTCGTTGTCCATAGCCGTTAACTTGTGACATTGCTGGTCCATCAAAATCCCCTAGCTCGTGTCTCTTGTGGTATGATGCTGGGTTGCCAGCGCCACCTCCTAAAGCACTCCCCTTTTGTGGCAAGCCCAGCCCAGCCCAGCCTAGCAGCGAGGACTGAGGACATGGTGTGAGACAGAACTGCACCGAACATCCACGTCACAGCACAGCTGTTCTGTAAAGAGATGCTGTAAATGACACTGCTGCCACTGTTTCTAAAGTGACATCCTGCACAGATCCAGACACACGTGACTTCACGGCTTCAGGCTTACAAGGCCATGCTGGTACATTTGCCAAGAGTGGGAAAATGCCTGGACTCCATTCCACAGAGCACAGCTTTGAATCACAGCCTTGTCCGAAGGACACTGGGCATTCACGAGCCCTTTCTGCTCCATGCTTCCACTCTTTCTGAGATCAAGGCCACAGCAAGGAGTTTTTTGAGCTATCAGTTGTGGTGATTTTCCATGTTCTGAAACGTTCTCCCTTGGCTGCCTTCTACCTTTAGAGCACAGTGTGAAAACACATCTTTTGAGCGTGAGATAGCCTCCCACTGGGAGATTGAGAAAGCAGTATAAATTCAGCTCACAAGCCTCTCTCCAGAAGTTGTAGGGCTGAGTTTTGACCTCAGAAAACCAGAAAAAGCATGACTAAAATTTTTGGAGTTACCATAGTCAAGGTACAATCAGCCAAAAATGTTTCTGCTGTTTCATAAAACTCCTTCCTTTCCATCAGGGTTTTTTTTAACAACATCTAAAACGTTGTGCAAGATTTCTAAAAAACCTGGCTGCAAAATGCCACAGTTAAAACGTGTTATCACTAAAATAATATTATCATTAACACAGATTATTGTTTGAGACCAGATGATGCCTCTTTTCTCTTCGTTATATTGTATGTGCTTTGATCCCATTCAAATAGGACACAAAACAACAAGTGTATTTTAACCAGATTAAAGCAACTAATCCCATGCAGCCAATGAAGCAGGATTAAAATGCTTTCCAGCTACACAGATAATTAGGCACATCAGTTTCTATTGCAACTGCAGTCTAGAAATCACATACCTTTGGTCCATGTGGAAAGTCAAACAAGTAAGTCATAATTTTCTGAAAGACAGAAAGAAAGTATTCAAAGACGCATTTTTAAACATCCATTTGTGTAGTTTATAAAAGCATACTTTTCTGCTTTTATCTTTTCAGGTTACAGAACTTCATTTTCAGAATTTACATGAAAGTCAGCGTAAGATTCAGAAACAAAATGGATGGAATTTAAAGCGACAGGATCAAAGAACACGTTTGCATCAGAAATCTGCATGCTGCTTCAGGTATATCTTGCAATGCTTTAAATTGACATATAAATCTTTGGATTAGCAGTGTTGCGACATCCTGACATGTACCTGGAGTTGAAGTAACCGCGTTTATTCCTACAGCACAGCAGACAGCCCTTTCTGGCTCTCAGACCTCTCCAGGACCATGTTTTTGGTGACCTGTCTGTACTCAGACTATCTCACTCAAAAGGGAAGTTCTGCATTTTAAAGGATGCTGAAGTCTAAAATAAGTATTGCTTTCTCTTTCAGACTTTTAATTGCTGAGGAACTGAGTGAGGCACAGAGGGACTTAAGCCTGGCCCATACTAGGTCAGCAGCAGAACCAGGACAACAAAAGATGACTCAAGACATAATCTGCATTCACAACAAAACTATCCTACACCTAGCTTAGAAAACACCTGATTCTCCACCAGAAGATGTCCTGCCAAAACCCGTACAAATGAATGGCTGGCTTTTGCTTATTCCATCATATACTAACATAACAATTCAAGCAGCACTTACGTCTGTGTATTTATAGTCGCTGTTTGTGACAAGAAACACCTTCCCAACTTCATTCATGCGGCTGAGCAGCAGTGGCAGCTTCCCCTGAAAGCCAAGGCACATACAAGTCACACACAAAAGTTACAGAGATTCATCAATGGCAAAACACTCTCAACTATCATCCCACTAGCCAAACAAAGCAAATCAAACCATCGAGCAAGCAAACTCATGTGTTTTGCACTGGCCAGAGCCAGGAAAGCTGCTGGTCCATCCACGTAACACCCCTCCAGAGCACAGCCCACAGGAAGAAGGCAAGGGGGAAGGGCTCAGCAGGGCTGCGGTACCTTTGCCAACCACGGTGCCAGGCACCCTGTGCTGCTCCCACCGATCTGCTCCGTGCCAGGCATGCTGGAGCAGCTCCTCCAGCTCCAAGTCCATTCCCGAAATGGGCCCAGAGGCAGGTGAAATCTGAGCTCATGCGAGCCACAAGTTGGAGCACATTATAATTCCAACCTCAAATTAGGGAGAATTTATTCCTGGGGCTATTTTTATTGAATCATAAATCTCAGTCCATTGCCAGAGTAGCCGATTACCTCACAGAACGGTTTCCTAAGAATTTTGCAGGCATGTAACTAGAAAGAAGGTTAACTGCTTTGAAGTGATACTCTACCACAGAGCTCATCTAAACTAAGAATAATTATACTGTAAGTGGTCCAGAGAGGCCTTGCACACTGCAGAGAGGACAAAAGTAAGGGAATCACTGGAGCTTGCTCAATTAGATGTGCTGAACACACATTTTGGGGCTATCAATAGACTGGACATCGGTGAGTCTTTCAGGATCTTTCCCTCAGTTCCTCATGGTTAAACGCTTGTGACACTTTTGTTGGATGGCTAAGGAATACTTCCGTCTAAAAAGATGTTAATTTGTTGCTTTTTAAAAAGCGGTCTGCTTGGGCAGAGAAAATGTGGGCAGGGAGCACAGTTGCTTTCACCACCAAAAGAAACAACATGAGCGTTGCCAGCATATTCACCTGTGTCCCGTGATAACATTTCCTCCGGCTTTTATATTTTACGTAAAAAACGTGCACGGGAATACGAAATCATGTGGATCACTGGCTCAGAATAAAGGCTGCGTCCGAACTTTCCACTTTGTCTTTGGTTATTACAATAGAAATCCCAGCGTTATCTGTTTTGTGATTTAGTAAAGCAAATCAGCATGTTTATTTCTTGCCTGCTTACTCAGTACAGAAAGTCACGTAGCACAAGTAAAGTAACTTCACACTTACATCTTTCACCACATACTTTTCCAGATTCTCAAGGGTCTTTTCCTTGAGCGATCCCTGAAATAGAAGTAGCAGAATCCAGTGAGGTAATGGAAACTTATGATGTAAGAGACATCAAAGTAATGCCAACTTTCACACTTTAAAATGCTGTGAAAGTACAAACCAGGGCGAATCTGAACCAGTGACTCTAGAGATGAGAGGCTTTGAGTAGCAGGGACCATCACAAACTCTGTGATCCATCGATTCCCTCACCATGGTAAATAATCCACTTCAACAGCATTTTAACCCTTTCAGAAGGGAATACAATAGAAACAAACAAAAAATAGATTTGCCATACCAAACAAGACAGTCAACGACCTGTCTCCAACACTGACCATAATGCTTTACTAAAGGTCAACTCCAACATGTATCACACAACACTGCATAAGGAAAGAAAAACAGATTCCTGACTTCTGCATAGCTAAAAGGACCACCACAGGTACAACTGTGAGCAGAGTTCTCCTGTGCTGGTTCTACATCCCACCCCAACAGACCTCGTGGATGAGGAAGAACAAGAAAATCAGGTCTTCAACCAGTTGGTAATGCTCACAAAATTATATTCTAAATTTGTGCACAAGTATATGAAAAAGACGAACTGCCTCTCCTCTCTAAATAGAGAAGAGCTGATGTATTTCTCTGTTTAATGCAGGTACCTTTCAGACAACAGAAGATAGTACCATTTACAGTAAAATGCTGTTTTAATAATTAGGACAATTGTATGAGTTGTGGACTGTAAGTGCAAATACCCTCACGGCATCACATTCTAAAACCCGTGAATTACAGTACAGAAATGGAATCTGGGCACAATAAAAAGGAATAGGAACCCAAGACAGATTATGTTCCAGTACTAGGAAGGCAGGCGAGATCTTTACTTACTCACATACAACTGCAATTTATTATTTGCTCACTAGGCGGCAAAGCAAGGCTCTTGCCCAAAAGTGGAATAACACATCTTAACTCCTGAGTTACAAACCAGTCCCTCTAACTCAGTTACAACCACAGATGTCCCAAAGAGTTCTTGCAATCACCTTGTAATGAACCCAGTCAACAGCATCTCTGACATCCTGGAACATACTCCTGAAGGACATGAAGAGGTCCCCATCTTTAAACCCCGTTTCACAGCTGTGAGGAGAAAGAAGAAAGATTGTAATGGCCAATTGTAACAGGTAAGAAACATGTCAAGGAGAGACAGCTGAACAACAGTTCAAAATGTTGTTTGGAGCTTGTGTTTTCACCTTACCATAATAGTTCCTTATTTACTACTTTACTGTGGCTCAGACTTGAAAGAAGGCTACAACCAGAGTTTGACAAGATCTGCGTGTTACCCAAGAATGTTTGTTTAAAATTTTAGGATGTGAGTTCCTACCTACGGGTCTGTGCCTCCATACCAGTACTACAGGTTTCTGTGACTGCAACTCTTCTTTCTCCCCCACAGTATTACAAGAAGGAAAAAAGACTGGGACTGTGAAGTTTGCAGCATTTTACAAACGATGAATGGTAGTGAGAAAAAAAGCAGAGTGCTGCTCTTTCTCCCTCTTTCAAACATGAAAGAAGGGGGTGCCATGGAAATCAACTAAATGTAATTCTCGCTGCTGAGAGGAGGAACTACTTCTGTGTTGAACAGTTAAGAGTTAACACGAGATGTTTCCCTATAGGATACTGTGGAGGTATCTTTGAGACACCCCACGAAAGTTTGCATCAGAAGAAATCAAGCAGGATTAAACAGAGCTGTATTTATTATGACAGCAATCATCACGCCTGTCCCAAGAAAGGATACTTCACCTGATGAAAGTTCCTCTGCTTCCAGGTAAAATCCCATTAAACCTTTCCCTTCCACTCAAACAATACACAAAGATGACCCATCATATGAGTCAGCAACAGAGCAGCATTCACGCTTGCTGGTTCAAACCGAAGCCTTGTTTTATGCTTATATCTATTTGAAAGCTAGGTAAATACTCATGCTGCACAAACAGCCTTTTGTACCACACTGTACCTGAGCACTTCACTTTTAAGTGAACCAAGTCCTCAATTATGACATGAGGGACTTGTGGTAACTGGCTGAGGAAATTTAGCCTTTCAGTTAGCAGGTCAAACATGGCTCCAATGCACACAGGTTCAAAATGAGCTGTCTAGTGCCTGTAATCACCCTGTAATAAGTGTGTAGTCTTAGAAGCTGGCCCAAATACCAGTGTCAGTCAGTACGGTGACACTGATACACCCTGTGAAGGAAACCCTCATAACCACTCTGCTGTATACACAGATCATCTCCTCACCACTACATTCTCTTAACGTCAAAAGAGTAAGAGGCCTGAACTTTTCCCCACCGAAACCTCTTGAGGGGCCTCCACCAACAGTAAGAACAGCTCCACCTGTGCTGTGTTGCTCTTTATAGTAACAACCTTGCCGTAGCATCAGCACCTGGAACCAGAGGGAATACGTACCTAGTGTACCGGTCACAGTTAGTAAAGAAATCGACAAGGCAAGCCAATAGGTAGGTCTCTGCAAAGAAATCAAGCAAGGTTTTGAAACAAGGGTAACATCATACAGCCAGCTAACTTTAGGCCCTGTGCCCAAAAAAAGCAAGTTCATGCAAAAAAAAATTTAAACAGATAAGTAGAGTATGACATTAGCAAAGCTTTACTGGCTTCAAAGGCACAGAAACAGGCTGTGTTGGCTCACATTAGACTCACCTGGTAGGTTGAATAATGTGTTCAGAATGTAAAACCTATCTGTGTCATCCCTCTGGATAAATTTATTTGGATATTGATCACGTGTTTCAGGCCTGAGAACAGATAAAGTGGAGAAGAATGAAACCACAAAAAATGATGAGGACAAAATGTGCTGACCTGCAAAATACAGTTGTAGTGGGGTCCATTAACTAGTCTGTTGTGCTTTAATGAAAGCTCAGCTTTCCCATGTGCACTAGCGGCACAAGAGCAAAACTGCATCCTCTGGTGTTCCCTTCACCGCGCTGGCTCCGGCAGAGCTGGACACAAAGTCCTCATTGCTGAGTCAGCAAACTGAGCAGAGCCCACACAAGGGAAACAGAGTGGTTGAGAGTCCACAACTCGACCTTAAGCCCCATGCTGCTGGCTATGAGGATGCCTTAAATCATCTGCACTTTCATTGTTTGCTTATCTTAAACTTTCTCCCACTTTCCATGTGTTGCTTTACACTCCCCCAGCAGCTTTCAGCAGGGGACTGCACGGCTGTGCTGTGGGAGGCTTGCCTGGGGCCCTCTGCCATTAATCACCAGAGTGGTGATGACTGAAGTCATTTAATTACTCTGGATTCCTGCATTTCTGGAGCTTCTGAAGATCACCTCTAACTCAAAGAGGAATTCGAGTGCATACATAAAGGCTTTTTCTAAATTCTGGCTTCCTGATGCAAGGAAGGGCTGTTGCTACGTCTGGGACCCTCAATGCATCCTCAGTCCATCCTGGAGTTGTAGGAACACCAATACAGCATCTGCTGTTAGTGGAGTCCCCGCGATTCCTTATACAGTGGATGCCCTGAGGATCAGTGACACTAAAGAGCATATTAAGTCAGAAAGAACAGCCAAGAATCAGCACTCACCCTCTGAGGAAATTAAAGCCATGTGCACACACTAGGAGGTTCCCATAGGCATCGACTTTTAACAGGTTTCCATAGTGGGTATCAAACACCAGGCCTCTGTTAAGAAAGTGATTTAAGATAAGAAGCAGCGAGTATTAAGCAGTGACCATTTTAATAGCCGTTATTTCCAAATCAGCTCTAGAACAGCTCGCTCACTTGGCATGGGGCATCAGAACAAAGTTGCTGTTATGGTGCACGGGGTCCCTACTGTCCCTTTTACCTGGCTGCAGGTGAGCAACAAAAGCCTAGCATTGCCAGGTGAAAGGTACAGCTGATCTGCTCTCCATAGAGTTGAAAACGGAATCATGTAACCCTGGCAGAAGCTTAGCTATGCACGTACCAGGGAAGATGTGGGCCTCTTCCACAGGGTCACAAATCTGACACTGGTGTTTGTGGTTCCCTGACAGCCCTGCTGGGCTACAAGGAAGAGTGAGGTGTGATAAAATAGTTTCTCCCCTGTTTTTCATCGCTCTGTCACAGACACAGCCAGATGGGGCATGTAAGTACTGCACAAAATGCTTTGGACATGCCCAGTTCCAACTCCAGCAAAACTCTGTCCTACTTATCTAGTAGCTTGCATCTGGAGAACGCAGCCTTCCCACAGAGACATCCCTTCTGTCCCCTCCCTGGGATGAAGGCACTGGATTTAATGGAGTCTTCATCACAGGTTTGTGAAGGGCTACTGTCTTGCTAGAGGCATGGGCGCACCCAACAACACTCTTGGTGTAAAACATGCTGAGAGGAGGGAAGGAAGGAGGCTGCCAGGTTGAAAACTGGAACAACAAGCCAACAGACTCTCTGGTCCAGTCTTTTGTAAAGAAGCTCTGAAAGAGTCCAAAAAGCAAAATCCAGCAAAGGCACAAGTGGAAATAAATTAAAGGCACAGAGTTAGATCAAAGCCCTGTTTAAAACAAGCAATCTCCTATTTACCTCTGCTACCAAAAGACAAAACGTTAAGAATTCAGTAACTTTGCACCATTAACTTTGCTTTCAGGGTTTGATTGATCTAGACAAGTGAACTGGATTGGTCTCACTTTTATTTTTGTTTACTGTCAGCTTAATTTTCAGGATGTCTTGTGCACCAGGACACTATTAATTAAAATTGTTAAAGAAAAATGTTTTGAGACATTCTAGCAGCTTCATGGACAGTAACGGCTCCTTCTCCCCTTGATTTTGATTTAACTCCCAATCCAATTGTGTCTCTGCTGCCTTTGCTTTGAAAGGTTATTTTTGGACCATGTTTTGAGCAGGCCTCTTTTCTTGTACACTCCCTCTTTGCTGGCATGGATTTGTGTGTGCAAAGGCCTTTCACATACTGGAGCAGTCTGCTCCCTTCCCCACCATCTGTGGTCAGCACAGGCTTCACAGGCACAACTCTGAATACCTGGCCTCACGTGTTGCCTGTGAACTTTACAGAACAAATATTCAAGGCCTCCAGCAGCCCGGGTCGGTATCTGTTAGTCATTTACCTGGTAGGGAATGCAGGATCATACACAAAATTGAGCAGCTCATGAGGGTATCCAATGGAAACTAATCTTTCTACGGTCAGGTCAAATCCAAGAGATTCGTATTCAGGGGATTTATACACTGTACCAAGATGAGATTTCAGTTAGAAAATTTGAAAACAGCTAGGGGGTTAAACAAGAAGGCAGTTAAAAGTAATGCACCCGTTCACCCTCCTCCCTCCTTCACATCACACGTTCCCTCCTTCGCTCCTGCCCTTCGCTGCCTCGGGTCCCCCAGCCTGGAGCCACAGTGGAATTAGCTCATGCTCCAGGACTGCACCCGAGCGGAGCCGCAGTTCAGGTTTCAGCAGCAGAATGCACCAGATGAAATATCCATCAGTTTATCAGAGCTCTCTGCATCAGGAAAAACATATTTCAAACTGCAGCTCCTCTCCCTGCAGTCCTGTTTGGCAGATGCACAAATGCTCCCTGTTCCACCTGCTCAGATCGGGTTTTGTTTTGCTGTGCTTTCGCAAAGCTGATGAAGAAACCAATAAATTTTGGGAACACATGTATTCATGGTTAGAAAGCCCAAAATTCATCACTGCTGTGCTACCGTTACTGCTCTGGATACGATCCCAAAGCTTATATTGTCTCCAGATTTCATCTCAGGGGAATTTATGTTTGCTGCAGACTAAGTTAGCTTGAAGGTAGAGCTGTCAAGTTAACATACGATTTGTTTGTTAATAATACCATATGGAACTGTAAAAGTCTGTTAGCTATTACCCTTGTGCATCAAAATGCTACTCTTTTAAGCAAGGTTACTGTTCTGACATTTCAGAGGAGCTGCTCATCTGTGACATACACCTTAGCTCAATGCAAAAGAAACAGAGTTGTTCAACCAAATCATTCCTACCATCAGGCCTGTCTTCTTCCTGCAAATGACCTTCCCATGGACTGGAAATGTTACTGCTTAATCAGATAATTAAATTAACATTTAAAAGCAAACCCCTGTGTTTCTATGAGAGACAAAAATCACTACGTTTCTCTGATGGTGTGTTTTCATTTGCTGCATGTTGCTGGCTTAAATTGGTCCCAAGATGTAACAAGGTCAAATACAACCCTTGATTGCAAGGAGGGTTACCATGGGCTCAATGGGCACAACTGTCTCAAACACTTGAGTATTTCGATTTTAGCTGAGTAAAATACAAAAATGTGCAAGTTACACAGTAAGCTCATTACAAGACAGACTGCTTTTCCTGACAGAGATGTAGCACATCTGCGGACCTCACAATATGTGTTAATACACATTGTCTATACTGCCCAGGTAATCACCATCATATATATACTGTGCAATACAGAAGCTCAATCTGAGAGGAGAAAACAAATATATAAATACTACAAAAATACTAAGAATGCAAGGAATATAGAAGAAACGAGAAAGTCAAAAGACTCAGATCATAGTAATAGTGACAGAGGGCTCCCCTATCTCTTAATAATCTAAAAAGCACCAGAATCCTCAATCTTCCCCATTAAATTAACACCATTAAAAACATAATAAGCAAACCTGTAATGTTCTTAAACAGATAACTAAAATCAATAAAACAGTTATCAAAATCTTCAAGCATTATTATACCGATGGCAAACATCAACAACATGATACAACATTCGATGAACTTAGACTTTTCTGTCCTTTAGGAAAGGAAGGGTTGATTGAGCTATAGATAGGAATAAGCAATCAAAAACTACAGCTAATGGAGAAAGCAGTGGCTGACAAGGCAATTCTTGGGAGTGAGCTAGAGTTGGAGGGAGCAAAAGGCAGTCAGGTAATGAACAACATCGTGAGAGTGACACCAGAGCATCATGTGGAAAAAGGAGTTCTTCTGATGCAGGACAGTAAAGGCACTTCCCAGGGAAAACAGTAATAAATACACCTGCACATACTCTCAGAAGGTGAAAGCGCTGCAAAGCTCCTCGTTATGTGAAGCAGGCTCCAGTTCCCCTCTCTCCATGAAGCTGCTACACTCCTCATTAGCTTCCTGGGAATTTGACCATGTTACCAACTTATCCATAAAACATCACTCTCAAACAAAACATTTCTCCAAGGAAACCCTGCTCTTTCTGAACTCACCAACCATGGTGATGCTGGCCAGACACAAAGAATGTCAAGGAGCATGCTGGCATCTCCTCTGGACAAGCAGAAGTGGTTCATCAACAGCTCCAGCAGAACCTTTCCAGGGAAACTGTAGGGCTTTCTGTTAAACAACCTGTGCATCTTGTTAACACTCCACCAGCGAACGGCTGTGGTGGGACATGTGGCCTGCTGCTCCCAAAATGCCCTCACTCAATTTCTTCCTTTCTGTATTTGCCTCTCTGTCTTGGATTTATCATTACAGACCCTCTTTTAACTCTCTGAGTCTAAGGAAACAAGCTAAAACATCAGTAGGAAAAAGGCTGAAGAACAGATACCAAACCTCAACCTTTACCACCTAAAATCTCTGTTGAGGCAGTACGGCAACAGGGTTAATCTGAACGTTCCTTTTTGGGGGGCAGTTGTTCCCCTTACCTCTCAACCTCTAGATTTTGCTTCCTTGACATCTTTTTGAATAAAACTAAACTACTAGCTCATTCATGCCTCAGGGCCCTTCCCTATTTTTCTACCACTTCACAATATGGGGAAAATGAAAGCCTTCTCCTTGATATACAAACTAAACAGAGACAAGGGAAACTGGACTCCTGGAAACAGGAAAGGGACAATAAAGGTTCTCCAGTTATCATCATACTTACTGTTCAAGATAAACTTTCCTTTAATTGGACACATAGCTTGGAACCGAGACTGAGAGCTCACGGAACCCACCTTGACAACACCCTACACCACAGCACATGCTGCATCAATCGGTACGAACCACAACCCACTGACATTTCTCGTAAGCTGTGCAAATGCCTGTTTCGGTAACATGAGCTTCCAAGCAAACAAACGATCCACCTCCTTAGATGAAGTACGAACAGGCTAACACTGCTGCAACTACGGCAGCGCGTTCAGGGAAGATGCCCCAGTTATATGCATTACTAGATGAAAAAACGTATTTCAATATTGTACTCAGGGCTGGTCGCTCTCTCACGTATCTTGTTTACTCCAGGCATTCGTGGGGAAAAAGAGTAGAGAGGACAGATCAATAGTTTTTTCTGCAGCTGCATGATGAAAAAATAGTTTGAAACTTCCCTGGAACATCCCTCTCCCTCAGACCTGGTTGCTGAGACCACAGCTGGAGATAATTTGTGTGCCATGGCAATGCCATGAATTCAGCTGTTTGCTACCCAGTGTCTCCTGTGCTCAGCCCTTTCACCCAGCTGAGAAGGCCCAAGCCTTCAAGCATCCCCAACTCCACGACAGGTGAAGAGGCAGAGCCACGAACCCATTTTCAGAGCGTCCTTGCCCAACGCACACCGAATGACAGTAAAACCAAAGCACATGCTACAACTTATTCTGATTTCTTTTTCTCTTTCTTACTACTTGATGGTCATGTCTCTGCCACCACGTCAAGTCCCCGGCTCCAGAGGACAATGTTATTTTAACAGTCCATGTTCCAACACAGGCAAATGCTTCAGCGGCGCATGGCAATCGGCACCCAGCGCTGGTGGATTATGCAACCGGGGTGGAAAGAAAATAACCAAAGGTTGAAAAAAACCCAAAAGCCAGTTGACAGCATTTCAGTCTCCGCTTAATACCATCACTTGGCTTAACATTTAACTATTGAAAGGTAAAAAGCAGTACCCTGGGAGTGAACGCTGCAAGCCTTCAGGTCTGTGATGAGTGCGGGCGTCCCTTACACAGTACGTGCTAGGAGGGAAGCCGGTCTGGAATGAGCAGGGGTTGTGCAGTAAGGTATGCAATTCTCATGCATTTGTATAGTTGTTTTTACCTTTGCTGCCAAGACACATACAGTAACAAATTTATAGCCTTCCTGAAAAGGAAAAAAAAAAAAAGATCTCTACAGAGGCTCCAGCTTATGCAAAATGCTGCTGCCAGGATTTTAACTCACATGAGGCAGATGCAGATTCAGAGTGTCACTCCAGTCTTGACGGAGTTACACTGGGCTCCCCTGTTAAAGAAAAAAATCAGACTGATTTTAAAACTGCAACAGCTCTGTGCCATGTGGGACTGTATCTGCTGGAGCTCTGTCCTTTGGTAAGCTCAGAAGCCGGCCTGGCAGCTATTCCAAATACAATTACAACTGATTTATAGAGGAGGCACAGTTGGTAATTGTGCATCCTGCAGGCAAAATTCTGTCCTCACATCCACAAAGCAGTCTTAGATCATCATCTCAGTGATAATCAGGAGGAAGAAGATACAAGCTTATTGCCCAAGTGACACAAACCCTTTGAGTTTCTCTCAGACACAGAACAACTGGTTCAGGAAAGGGTCTTGTGCTCTTTTTGGGACTTTGCCATTATTGTCCATTCCTCAGTTGGTGACAGATTACTCCTTTGAGGGCACTCTCTTTCACACGACGAAATGCCTGCACGTGTCAGCGCAGGAGACTTGGGAGACTGAGTCAGGAGCTACTCCGGGAATCTGAGAAGAGAATTTTGCCCTACATCTGAAGGCGCTCCCAGTGAGAGCCTCACACACCAGGTCAGTCTGACGTGGCACGTCTAAATTCGATTGTATACTTTAACACGTTTATGCTTGGGCTTCTATGTGCAACGCATTCCAGGATAAACCGGTACCAAACCTGCACATAGTGCTGCACAGTATTGCAGTGCACTGGTTTGCAAACACACACTTTAAGAAGACCGCACCTATCCTGCAACTTACAGGTATGCACAGAGTAATTGGAATAACTTTGAGATCCAATCTGCACTAAATACAAAGCTGAACGAGTTGGAATGATGTTGCAAAAAGGACCCACAGAAGTATGCAGACCTCCTGGAAGGCTTCTCTGAAAATAAGTGTTTAAAGCCTGTTTTGTTTCAAAAGGAATAGCTGGGGAAGGCTGTAGTGCATGTGATGACTCCGTTTACACTGTGAGGAGGAGAAAGCCCTTCAAGGGCTGCCCATGTCGTTCCTTGTTCCTCCTCCACACACACAAAGATTTCAAATTCAGGCAGGGCAGCTTCTCATTGAAGATCCAACATGGTTTCTTCCAGGGCTTGTTGATGCTTCTTACAAGCTAGTCATGGATCATAGGAGAGAAGCAGGAGCTAAAGTTACAATAACCACTCCTTTTTTGTGCTGCTTCAGTCATGTCACTTTTGTGAGATGTTATTTGCTGTCTCAAACTGCACACCTGCAAGCCAGTCCTGCCACTTTATTTCTGACCACTACGGATTTGGTGCTGGAAAAAGCCCTGAATTGAGAACAGTGACAACACACTGATTTCCCACACCACTGAGGTGGCTTTGAGGAAGCAGCTCCTCATCACCAGCACCCTGGTTTAGAAAGGGAAAGATGAGCCTGGGAGGTCGCTGCAGTAACAACAGAAGCCTGCAGACTGAGCAGCTCCTCTGGGGAGAGAGGCAGGGTGAGGACTTCTAAATGATTGCCTGAAGTCTCACCCATCCCTGCCTCCAGTTTTTCCCCATCTGTCACTCTCTTTTGCCAGTGTGCTCTCCTATGATGTCCTAGCATCTCCTGAAGGAGTTTCATCCCTTCCATCAGCCAACCACTCGTCTGCCTTCCCTCCCAGCTGGAAGCCCTCCCAGCTCCAGGAAAGGTGCTCGCAGTGCCCCCATTAACACTCCTGCATTGGCAGGGGACTTCACGGGAGCAATGACTTTCTGCAGCTGGTGCATCGCCTGCTCTGATCCTTTAGGAACCTACCGGCTTGACTCCTTCCCCATGCAGGTGCTGAGAGCACTGTCCGTACTGTGGGCTTCTCCGTCCTTGGCCCTGACCACTGAGTGTCCTTGAGAACTGAAACACCTTAGTCTACCCACATGGTTTGGGCTGGCAGATGAAACTAACTGGTTTTTGACTTCCAGGTGTTCAGAGATCAGTATTTCTCAAACTAGAGGTGATGACCTCCTCCAAAGGGTTGCAAAAAGCTTTTAACAAACACTCAGTCTTCAGAAATTTTACCCGCTATCTCGGTTCTCCAGAGGTCACACAAAGACAGATAAGCCAAAAGGTGGACAGATAATGCAAGGAGTTTAGCCTTTTCTCTGAAGCACAGGAAATGCAGCCAAATTACTTTGTGTTAAGTCTTGAAGAAATGAAAGTAAAATAACTAGAAACAGGTCATTTCAGTTACTGCCTATTCCCTAGTGAGTAAGGCATGCAAATCAGGCAGTTAGGAACATAAATGGACAGGTGGGTAGCTAGTATCCAGATTTATGTATGTCTCAGGCACAACATGCATAATTAAGCTTGTGCAAATACATTTCTGAAATTACACAAACCTGACAAAGAGCAGGATCAAAGTGCTGCTCATTTGAAATGTTGATCCGTATTCTGAATTGCACCACAAATAAATAATGCAAGTATGTATTAGAAATACATTTATATTAACGTGCTGACAAAAAGTGCTTAGTTAAAGCCTTAAGGACCGAGCCATCCCCTATAACAGTACCAGTATTACGTAACCTGCCTCAACAAGGTCTATCAAATGAGCTCCAGACTAGCATCCCAAAATAGGATAGATCTGTCCTGAGCTCTCCATTCTGTCAGCATCTCCTCTCCACACAGCCCCAAAGCTGGGCATTTAGTGCCAGCTATCACCAGGATGTCTGTGACAGTCGGCCCTCCACGACCAACCAGACCACTACTTCACACAAGCACCAAATTCTCATTCCCTGGTATTTCTGATCACCCGACCTGCAACTCCAGCTGAGAATCCAAATGGAAACAGTAAGTGACCAGTCCTCGAGGTGTTTGGGACGCTGGACTTAATTAAAAAATAAACCCCACCAAAGCAGCAATACCAATTAAACACACTAGTAAGTGTTGGGCAGGCATTTCACATACTGCATAGTTTGAAGAAAGCTGGCCTCAGCTGTAGGGCCAGAGGTCTGAGGATCCCCAGAAGTAACCTGGTAGTGAAGAAAGCTATCTGACCTCTATACTGACCCTCCTTCCAGGGTACTATTACCTTCACAACCCATTACAGAGCAATGACGATTTTCATATATAATTAGAAAAGAAGAGGATTTATGCTCTAGAATACTAGAGACTTCAGTTTCTGTGTTACAGGGTCTTTTCTAACCAGGGGAGGTGTTGTCAGGCACTGTCACTGAAACATAAGGAAAGGGAAACAGTAATGTTTCAAGCTACGCTGCTCTCTATGTTAAAATAATTCATTACTTACACAGGAAGGAATCTGAAATGTCATGTTTAATTTCACACCTGGGTGTTAGCTTCCCTTTGGTTTTGACAGCCGAGTCAGCCTGCTCAGCTCTGACCGGAGCCCAGACTCACTCCTGGCTTGCACAGCCTGGCAGGGTGCTGTCATTTTGCACTAGAAACACAGCAGAGGATTTTGTTTTACATGAGAACTGGAAACTCTGCAGAGGTACCTGTACTGTGAAAGCCTCCGTACACACACACGCTCAGCTGGCTTGGCAATCCCAGGAGTGGGGGTAAGCACAATGCTCCCCAGCTTCCCTCGCCTTACATTTCTCTTTCCAAAGACCCATCAGGTGTTACCTCAACTTCTGTCACGGCCACTGCAGACATTTAATTTCACTGCATCCTCGCCAGACACAAAGGGAAAAATAGACATTCCTGTTTAAAGCCCTGGTTGTGTACAGCGCCGGTTTCATTTCATCTCTGCCCACGTGAAAACGTGCCTGCTATGTGCCTCCCTGCGTGCAGGGCAACGGAGTTGTGCACGTTTGTGCTATGCTGACCTGGGAGCTCAGTGCCTATAAACAAACTGACGAAGTGGTAAACGTGCCTAATTGTAACCGCAAGAAATCCCAAACGAAACCCATGGGACAACTCATATATTTTCAATTAGGATCATGATGAATCAGTGACTTGCCATTTGTTTATGGACTTCGCTGAACTGTGACCAAGGATTTGTATACGGTCAAAACAGGTTGAAAAACAGCAAGGAACAGACCCCGTTCCTCTTGACTCTTGGGTTTTGATTTTAACCGCTAGACCATAAAAAATGAACTGTGTTATGCAAAGTAGAACCGTAGTATTTCAGTCTGTATTTAAATCGAGTTTTCATAGTACCAAGCAAACAAAATGGGTAGCAACAGTATGTTTTATTTCTTTGAATTAGCTCAATTTTTCAATCTGAAATGAGAAGAAACTGCTGCCATATTGATCATAATTTTCATTTACCCAAAGAAATCTTTTCAAACACAGAAGTGTTTTGTGCAGCAAGACAAAGCTGAGCTTTAGGCACACATCAATATTTAATGTACCTTTTCTATTTCACTAGAAATCATGTATTTGCAGTGATCAGCAAAAAAGACCACTACAAAACCTCCAGGTGCGTCCCAGGATATTTTCGTATGCTTACACACAAGCTGCTCTGCAGTGTATGAGCTGCAAGATCTTGCACTAAGCATCTTGTGGCCACAGATGTTTTTGACAGTAAATCTGATAACAGGAAGCAATGCAAGAGTCACTAATCATCAGAGGGTTGAACCTTTTGGACCTGAGCTTCGGTGGCTCCCCAGCACCCTTTTCTGACAATGCCACATACAGGGTTCTGGGTGGAAACCAGCACAGACCTGGTGCACAAAGGCTCTGCAGTCCACAACTGCAGCAGTGCCCATAAAGCAGCTATGCACCCACTTCTGCAGCCTAAGAGCGATGGAAAATTCCTTACCTCTAATGGTCCTGCAAACATCCCCAAGCACACAGCACAGCTTTCAGCTCTAAAACCTCTAACCTGGAACCGTATCAGCTCCTATTCTCCCACTGTGCATGCTAAAAGGATCTGTAAAGACAGGATTTGTTGTTGCTTCAAGGACTGACACAGTATTGTACATTCAGCTTGGCTCTGAATTGCTGGGTCTACACTTCAGGTTGTTTTTAGTGCTGCATTTCTACTTGCTTTAAAAACAAAAGTGTTGTCACGTATCATCAGCTTTAACTCTTCCCAAAGCAGACTTATTAGTGCTCTCATTGGTAAATTAGAGGTATTTTTAGCTTGCTGCTGCTGCACTTTGTTTGCCTTCAATGTAACAAAGATTTGGGCTGTTTGGATATGCCTTAGAGGCTGGCAAAACAGAGCTTAGTGTTGGAAAGATTTCTTCTGCTGAATAAAAATGCATGGCTTGAGGTAACAACAGCAGCACTGAGGTCACATTTTGCATGTCGAGAGAAGCGATTCAGACGGACTCTGCATTTCAAGAAAACTTCAGTTTGTCTATTTTAATAGTTGGCACAACATTCCTTTGTGCTGGAGTAATATTTTAAAGATGACTACACAGTCACCTGTTCTTTTATGGGAATTTTTTATGGTTTCCCTGACACAAGAGAATCTTTTTTTGTGCTTAACAAGTGGCCTTCACAATTTACCTCTCTCAGATACAGCTCACTGGGAGTCATAATCCCATACTGGAAATATCCCTGCATTTCCATGGAAACAAACTACTGTGCCAAAATATAGGCTTAGTTCTTCAATGAAGACTTCTGAACAGGGAAGAAATACTTGCACCGGGCTTCACGTTCAAACATAATTTGCTAGCATCTAAAAATAACAAGAAAATGACTTAAAATTATAGTAGGCATTTGTATATTATATCTAAGACATTATTCAGGTGTATCAGTGTCCAAATAGATCCAACTTCTTATTTCTCTCCATATTCACTTAAGAGAGCGAGCCTCAAAAGCTACACATTTGTTTAACAGTGTGCACCTGGGCTTCTATGTAGCAGAAGTGTCCACGCTGTCAATAAGCCACATACATAAGTTTTCCTGTAGTGTGCTAAAAGAAGGCATTCACAAAGCAGCAGCACACATGTGATCTCAGAGTTAAAGCCTTCTGTACAGTCAGCTTTGATTCCTCCTACAGAGTAAGCTTTTAGAGTCATCACAAGGGTGTTTGCAACTTAATAGTACTTCTGTTGTGGTATTAAGATTACTAGGTAAGGGGGTCTATTAAAGTGAAAAATACCTCCATATTTCCATCCATCTAGCAAAGACAAGAACTGGCCGTTGGTACACTAACATCCTGCTGACCCAGCTTGGTGTTATTCTCATGTTTTTAAGAGCAACAAAACAGCATATAGCTGCTTTTGAAACTTTTCTTATGCTGTGAAGACTTGTTCTTTCAGGAGCTCCTGTCTAACACTCCGATTCTTCAAGAATCCACGGACAGCAGATTAGCAGTTTGTCAGTCAGTGATTTATGGCAACGGAGCAAGCAACACATGCTTTCTCCACTCCTCATTCCCAATGCTAGCATGTGAGATCTCACAGCTCCAGACTTCGGTTTGCTCATTACACAGCTTTAAATGGCCAAACTCAGAGGAGCAGCAATACAAAGAGAGCAGGGACAATAGCCACTGGAGCACTGCGCTGGTATTTGAAAAAACATCCAGCTCAAAGCATACTAGGAACAATTTAGCCTCTCCATCTGCCTTTGGCTTTAAAACACTAATGGCTAACCCAGCCTCTGAAATCTGCAAAATCTGCACCTGTTAAACTGGAAACGTGCAAATGTGAAAATGCAGACAGCAGATGTGCAATGGTCAAGGCATCTCATTTTTTGCTAGGACAGTTTGAAGGCTACTGTTGTCACATCTACCAATTACTTTCTCTAGCCACCATACTATTTCTGTATGACAGAAAGAATTGTATTATCCAGAGAACCGGGAAAGAAGCAAAACTGCTTAGCGTCTCCCCAAAACAGTCTCAATGCTTTTAGTCCTTACCTCATGATGAAACCAAGGACAAACCTTTAATCTAAGCAGGAAAGCCTTGTTAGAACATTTGTATTGGGACTTCATTACCAACAAACAGACAATATCAGTATCTGAATAGAAGAACAAATATTTCTTTGTAGTCGCTTACATTACAAGCTCAGTAGATTTTTTTAAGTATTCAGTTCAATCTCTCATGTACAAAACTCCCACGTTTATACTTTGCTTTTCTTCTGTGCAATCCAGAAATTTCTTATACAAGGTACAAATTCATTAGTCCCATTACTCAGTTGTGGAAACCGAAACACAGAAAACTGACACAACTCAGCTACAGTAAAAATACTAGATTGATGGAAGAACCAGTTCTCAATTCAGGTGCCACCTTTTCTCCCAGATCACATGCAGCCACAAGCCAATCTACCTTCTGGTTGAATGTAACTTTTACAGAGCCAACAGATCAAGAAAAACATTTCAAAAATGAGATGTGGGTGTGAAAAATTTTCCTATCCTCCTATGTGCAAGGATGGCTTAGACACAAATGCCCAGTTGAGGAAGGGGCAAAACCTGTTTATGTGTGTTGCACTTTGGAGTAAGATGGGAAAGACAAAAGCTGTCTTTCCCATGTTTTTTCTCATGTGATGAGAAGGGGAATTCTACAGCTGAAAGCATAAGCAACTTTGCAATAAAATCTTTGCAGTCCACCAAATCTTGGCATTAAGTTGGCAATGTTTCCAGGACACAAGCCATATTCCAATCAGATTATGTTGTATTAATCATATTTGCACACAATAAAACCACTATTTTCAAGCCTCATTTCCCTTTCTTATTGAAAGAGTTTTCAGCAGCCAATGACAATTTCATTATTGATTTCTGGAGAACCTGGAAGCAGCAGTGATTTAAGTACAGCAAAAGCATTTCAAATGAAAGCATCCTGCCTACTGATATTACATCTTATCTATCTCAGAGATACAAGATAAAACTTTCAACAAGGTCGTAACTTTTGGAGAAGGAGGGTAATCACACAGGAACCTTTTAGAGCACAATTGAGTTTGTAATTCTTACTAATTCCCTCTCTGCCTGCCAATGGCCCAGTGTGAAATTACAGCCAGTTTGAGAACCCCACTGCTTTAGCCCTGCTCCTGACAAGAGACATTTATCCACCACCTCATTGTGCGACCTGTCCCATTTCAGACCTAGCAGTGCCAAGGCCTCCTGCATTACTTGGATCCAGACCTACTAATTACAAGTGCTGCTCACACCGAGAAGGAAGCAGACAAATTGCTGCGTGAAACCAATCTCTCTTTGCTGCATTTACAACAGGCCTCACCAATCCCCACCTCAGGTGAGTGTTGCAGTGACGGCTCTCTACTGACATACCTTTATCTTTCTTCCTGCAGTTTGCAGTAAACACAAAACAGAGAAGGCTGTGAATCTTTTGGATTACATGCAACATTTTCCTTTACCAAAGCATGGGCAGTTTTGACAGCACTAGTAAAACAGGAAGGCAGACCAGAATTCTTACTGACTACTTGTCTTCTAGCCAGTCAGGATGAATAAGCAGAGATGAATCATTCAGATAATAAAAGAAACTACTATTTAGCAAACAAAAATGCACTACAAAAGGACCCTCAAATCTCTCTAACTTAACAATTTAAACAGGATTTTTTTCAAAAATTCTCAGTTCTGCCCTGACAGCAAACGCAGCCCTCTGTGGGTATTTGCAGATCCCAGTGTAATGCTGTCACTCTCCACGGAGTAAGGGAACCCTGGGCAATCGGCACAGGCCTCTCTCCCTGGCTGGCAGGCAGCAAGGTCAGCGGGAGGGAATGAAGTGCTGCTGGGGTGACGGCTGCATAACATCACAGAAACTTGTCTTAACCTCCGCTAACAGCAAGGGCTGAAATAGCTGATGACTCCTGCTTGCGTCAAGCCCTCCAAGGTTTTAAGCAGCAACTATTTAACTATGCACACAAACCACAGTCAAATCCTGCTGTTCTTCCTGCTCCTTCGACTTTCCTCCCAACAGCACCTAGCTTAAAAGAAACATTATTTTATGTACTAAATGTGATTCACTAACACAAGCAACCCAACCAGATTGAACAGGAAGGGGTCAGTCAGCTTCATACACAACAAAGATTTCTCAGCCTCCAGTAGTGTATCCAGCACTTAAACCTAAGGAGACTTGGGAGTTTCCATACATGTAGGAGATCTTACCCCATGAGCATGCAACAGCAACCCTTGACGGGAAAACAAGGAATCTAAAACCTGTGAGAATTCTCTCAATTTGCTTTCACTTTGAGTTCCCAGCAGTCAAATTAATTCTAGCTGTAATCACAGTGGCTACAAATTCAGCAATCTAATGTCCATAACTTCTCAGAAAAGAACGCTAAAACTTTCAGGCTCTCTTCTTCAAGACAAAAAGACCCATTAATAGTATTTCTCAATCCTATGCAAGGAAAGAGGCAAACACAATGAGAGAACATAGAAGTTATTAACAATAATTCAAAGTTTAACCTAATTTTGAATTGAAAGCAAATAATCACTGTGGCAATGTTATATCAGATAGCCTTGATTTCTTTCAATTCTGAGTTAAGTGGTCCTTTAATTTAATAAGGCTAAGAAATACTACCCTATAAAACAATGCACGAAATCATATTTTATGTGCAATCTAATATGATGGTACTAAAACTGCTGTCAATTGGCAAGCTGACATTCTCAGTCATGCTAGTAGTAGAACACGTGATCACCAGCATGCGTGTAGTAGTAGCTGTTACAATTCAAAATGGAAATGCACATCCCTAGCAAAACTAGATTATTCTAGACAGAAAACAGTGTTATTGTAAGAAGGTTTGCGTCCTTCAACTCATTAAGTACAAGAACTGTCTCAAGCTTCTAAAGTCCAAAATAAGTCAAGTGATTTTGACTTCTCTGGTACTGAACCACCTCCTAAGCAAGACATTTGGTGATACCAGTGGCCACTGAGTTGGGAAGAAGAGAGACAGAAGGGTGACAATGTGTTTTTTTCTACTGACACCACAGCCTCCTCTTCACAAGATAGGTAATTCAATGTGTTCCAAAATAATCACTCTTCTTCTGAGATGTCAAAGTGTATGACTGTCAGCTATGGGATGAACACCATCAGTTTACTTCTGATGTGAAAGTTCACGACAAACAGTGGGGAAAGGACGTGGCATATAGTTTTTGGCAGGGTCAATGGCTCTGACTGCCTTCAGTCATTGAGTATGAAGATTGTGCTTGGGATATTTTTAAACAACTTTACAGAAAAGTGACTTGGCAATATCTGAAAGTACTAATGCAGAAAACTAGATGAGGAGCTGATGACACTGGAGATGCTCCCTTTCTTCTTTCTTGGTCTATTAACATGTCTTGAATGGTCTCCAGAAGGCTTCTGCTCAGCTTGCACCATCTGGTACGCAGATACCATTTCCAGATGTTAAATTACAGAAAAACTAGCTTTTTACATTGTTTTTTCTTTTTTAGTCTAGACAGTAGCATGTCCATGTGAAAGATTGTGTAAGGGGTAAACATGCCCAGACAGAAAATGCAACAGGGTCTAATGAATGCACTGCAACTTACTAACGCAATACTTCACTTGTCCCACTTCTTCATTATCATCTCCAATTAATTAATTATAATTATATTCTAACACTACACTCTTTAAAGCCCATGCAATTAATAAGTATTTTTTCTTGTGTGCAACAGTTATATATAGCAAATTATGGTCAGATAACAAAAGCCCACACGGAGAAGAAAGGATGACTCTAAGACATAAGAAGACAAACAGGTAATTTTTCTATGTTAATTTCCCAGTCGAGTGAAAAAAGTGAAATGGTACTTACTATGCATAATGCTTTTCATCTGCAAAAGGCTTTCCAACCTAATTACATTCTCACAACTCCTTGTAAAATGATCTGCAACTATTATCTCTGTTGTAACACAGAAGTAGTAATGGGACAGCAGCTTACCCCAGAGTGGCCCAGATTTCCAGTTTTCTGCTTGGACCACATCCCATTTCTTTTCCTGCACCATACCCTGTCACTCAACTCCCCTAAATGCACCAATTTTGCCTGCTTAACTGTAGCACTGTGATTTTTCAGCCTTGGAAGCCCCAGGTTTCCACGTCCCTGGGTACTGTTTTAGGATGCTTGAAACATTCACATTTTTTCCTCTCATCAAACCAAGCATCGTTTTCTGGATAACAACACATTTGCTCTGTTTACAGGAACAAGCAACACTTGAGTAAAATGAACAGTCAGAGAAGTGAGGACAGTGATGAAGCTCTCCTTCTGTCAGGATGAAAGTTAGCAACATGCTTCATGCTCCACGCCAGCCCCACTGGCATCCCCTGAGTCCTTGGGAAATGCCACCAATTTGCGAAAGGCACAGAAGTTGTTTTTCCGTTATGGAAGTGAAACCCACAACTTTTTTTTTTTTTAAGCATTTGTTCTTGAACAACTGTTTTGCACTCCTTAAAGGCACTGCCACAAGGCTGTCACAGCTCGGAAACACAAACACTGAAAGCACGCGCCTGCAGTCAGATCCAGCACAGATTAAGGACGATACACTTCATGGCTTACAAAGCATCAGGAACTTTAAACAGATGTATAAATTAGGTGTTGAAAAACCACAGCTTTTATATATAACTACTGCCTTGTGGATAACTCCTTAAAAGAACAAAAGCAAGCGATCTAAATGTAAACTGCAA
This sequence comes from Steatornis caripensis, assembly GCA_013398225.1. Lineage (NCBI taxonomy): Eukaryota > Metazoa > Chordata > Aves > Caprimulgiformes > Steatornithidae > Steatornis > Steatornis caripensis. Next base: position 32,854 of record VZSC01002100.1, on the reverse strand, counting down.
TTCCCTGCCATAGCCTCCAAAACTGCTCCTTGCAGCATTGTGTTGAACCATGATCACATGGAAAGCTTGCTGCCTTCTGCTTAGCCACCGACTCTGGCTCCTGTGACCTCACACTGTCCCTAGCCACATTACTCAACGCTCATTCCTTCTCAGTAGACACATTAACTAGATGACCATAGCTGACATATTGCATTAACCTATTATTAGGTGACCCTGACACTCTACCTCACATTTTCTCAGTTTATATTCACAACAGTTCTAAAGTGAAATACCAAGGGTGATAGGAACTTTTTATCCACAACTTTGGAAGTGGTAATGGGAAAGAAGGCAGGATTGTATGTGACATCCTCAGTTACAGCCTGTGTGATACTATAACCTAGGAAAGTGGAAGTGGGCTTTTCATCTCTTCCTTCCTTAAAATACATAACATCACGCAAGTCTGAATATGCAGAAAATGGTAACTTTAACCCGCACCTTCATCAAAAGTCTCAGAGAACTTGCCTGTTGAGTATTTGAAAGATGGAGAAGTCATGCAAAAAATTTTATGAAACTAAAAGGTCTTACGCAACCTCCCAACACCTATCTGCCATAAAGAATGGGCAAAGCTTTATAACTGAACTTGTTCAGCTGACACGAGACACTCCCCCTGCCTTGCCTCTTCTCAAAATGAGTCACTGATGTGGCCAACTGAGGAGTGGGAAAGAGGAAAACCCATTCAAAAATGGCTCTCCTAGGACACAGAACCTGCTGGCTAAAGGTGCGGTCTGCCATATGCACCAGGGATAAAAGAAATCACCTTGCTATTCAAAGCCAAGCTTGCACTGTGGGCAATATCAAAATATAGTGGAATCTAAGGAAGCAGTTAGACTTATTAAGATCTGGTTTCCTTGACAAGCATAATCACTTGAAACTGTACTACAGCAACATGGCTTGTGACCAGATACAGCTTGCAAATAACAAATTTAAGGGAAACATTTAAAATGAAAGTGCAATGAAAGTGTTATGATGTATTTGCTTATAGAAGAAGCACCTGCTAACTGGAGTAGCCCAACCAGTAACTGGTTTTTGCTCAACAAGAGGCAATATTCCAAAGTAAGTCAATAACAAAAAAAATTAAGAAGATACTCACCAGCAAGTGTATAATCCATATCAAAACCAAAGCACTTTATCTTTTCCATGGCTAAACTTCTGTTTACAAAGACCCTGTAAAGAGATAACAAACAACGCCATGTTCAAAATAATCACTTTTAGAACAAACACATTCTGCCAGTTGTCAGGATGTCTGGCTCTCTTAGGTCAAAAATCAGAAAATACACCTGAAAACAGAGGGGTGTTTCATTTTTTGCCATGAATTCTCCTGAAGCAAAGCCATGACTTTGCAGGGTTATTCCAATTATTGGTAAGCTGTCTAAAGACATACACGCATGCATGCACACACACACGGCTTTGCATGTGACCTGTAAAAATTCCTAAGAATAGAAGTGCAAAATCTCCTGAAACAGAATTCAGAGCTTAAGTAAGAGGAAACTGGGAGCAGAGGATCGGAAGCAATACAATTTGCTTGATTAAAACAAATTATTACAAAGAGGTAACAAGGAAAGGAAAAGAAAATAACATTTCTGTAAATAAATTCACAGCATTTGAGCCCTCTTTGGAACTGTATCTGAAAATTCAAAGCAAACTTAAACAGATCCGTTTCCATATTTATACCAATAGCATTAAAAACAGTGACTGAGATAAATTTTCATTCACAAGAATGCTGTTTCTATTGTGAAAATTTTTCTTTTTATTTTTAAATCCCCTGCAACTCCTTGACAAAACTGCTATTTTTTAAATTCCACTTTTACTATGAATGCTTATTGCAATGAGAATCTAAGCTGAATACTTCTAGGCCCTTTTTGATGACAACATTTTAATATACCATATTCAATTTAGTTCAAGCAAATAACATGGTAAAGAAATAGGTCAGAGAACACAACAAAAACTTTCTTCCTTCCTGTTCCAACTACTACAGTAACTAAGCTGCTTATGTTTCCCCAGAACTTCAAACCTTACAGCAGACCTGTAACTCAACAGGACTTCTCTCCACGGTCTGTCTTATCCGAACTTGAAGAACAAGAGTCAGAACTCAGCTGTGGGACAGAAGCTGAGCTTCTCAACACTGATCCTGAACAGAAATCCCATGCATTGCTCAAGCTGTGATGCCGAGACAAAATTCTCCTGTATGAAAAAGGTCCCAGAGCCCTCACCTGTACTCTGATTTCAGTATGTGAAAATTCTCCAAATATTTAATAAGTGCATTGCCCTCAGCAGAGTAATTATCCTCTTAAAAACTGAAACTGGCAGCACTGACATGTAGGAGGAATGGCGCAGGGACAGCAATACAGCAATGGAGACGGCAAGTGCAAAACCAAGCACTCGTACGTTCTGAAAAACTGAAAGAACCCACTGGGAGATTCTTCTCTGCACGCATGTCCTGGGCAGGTGGCCGGCATAATGCACCCGTTTAACTGCCCGTGTCAATCTGCTGCAGCTTGAATTTTAACAGCAAACTGCTAACATCAAACTATCACACTTTAAGCAAGTCGTCTTACCTCATCTCTCACCGATGTGCTCCTTGTTTAGTTCGCAGCAGTCTGATTCATCTACTTGTCTGAATCATATTACACAATTCCTTTAAAGCTTCCCTAATACCGATGCAATTTTGCTTGGATCTGATTTGACTTCAGAAGATCATTATGTCTGAACCGAGCCCTGAAGTACTGTATATCTTCTTGGATAGTGTTCTAGAAAACACATCTGTGGCTAATTTAACCAGTCACTGGATATCGTTGTTGTTCCACACAAATCCACTTGGAATACAGTTTCTCTGGCAATAGTATACTTTCCCTCTAACCTTGCACACTCTCTCTGGGAGTCACAGTTTCCTGGCAAAGTGCCTGCCTTTGACAATGGGCTTGTCACTAAGGGGCCTCAGAGGTTACAGATGCCGCTTTTCTCTGCTAGATTTATGTATTACCTAAACAAGACAAACTGATGGGAAGAAAACTGGAAACTGGTAAAGAAATGCCTTTTGGAAAATTGAGATGGGATCATAAATCACTAAAATTCACTCCTGAAATAGCTGGCTTTTGAGTAGGTGGAGCAAATTATCCAAATCTGCAGTTTGAATCTGTGTTTGTCTTTTAATTTAACATCGAGATAGTTCTGATTTACAAGAGGTTGACACAAAATGCTATTTGGTACTAAACACAGTCTCATATTTTGTATAATGAAGATGATTACATTCTGTTACTGCTGATGCCAGGAAGCATTATTTATTAGCTAACTGAAGCACACAATTCCTGATCTCAAGTTTGTGCAGTTTGTTTCTGAAAGCGGAGAGCTTTACGAAGGAGTAACATACCTCCAGGAGACACTAGCAGCATTTTTTGTCCAACCTGTGGAGTCCAATTTTGGTCTTGCCTTTAGGCTTACCTCCTGAAGCATAGTAGTCTTCCCTCCTGAACAGGACAGGAATAGGAAGGGAAATGTAAAGAAGCTCAGTAGAGTGTTTCAGAATTGCAACATTTGGGAACAGTTTCTCAAATGCAGACAAAAAACAAGCACTAAGACAGACCTGAATGCGCTTATAAAAAGGGTAATACGACAGTGCCTGTGAAAGGCAAAAACAAGGGAGCTGTGACCCAAGAGATCTCTTCCAGTCCAGCCTGTCTATGTTTAGATGATGACGACACCAAACTGACCAAAACCCATGAAAAGATCTCTAAGCCTCTGACATTTTTTCATCGCTTGCTTTCAGAGTATTTACAAACTGAACCCTGGGACTTAAAAAAAAAGCAGCACACATTGATACTGAAAATCTGGAAAAGTTTACTAAAGGCAATGAAACGAGCAACATCCATTAGCATACTTTTGTTCCAGAATCAGTCTTACGACTAAAACATGAAAATTACTATACCAGCCTTCTCTTGGTAACAGCTGGTGAAGATCTCTCTCCATCGACTCGTAAATATTGCCTATGACCTAGAAACCCTACGTGGCAGGGTCTAATCATGCCCCGACAGTGCACAAGACCTGGCAGATTCCAAGGCACCCTACCGACTGATTTGACATGGTAATTACTTCACCCACCAGTGCTGGAGTGAAACAGAGCAAATATTTTAAAAAGCTAAAGAAGGCTATTACACAACATGTTCAGGACAGGAAATGAGAACACTTTAATCAATTTAAACTTGGATATGCCTTGGCAGATTAAATGGCAGACTAAACAGTGGCAAAAAACCACTGGAACCAATTTCGCTTCTCTTGTGAAGGCCCAGCCAGATATTGGGTTATTCTGTAGGTACTCGGGACCTCAACCTTAAATCCTGATAAAGAAAGATGTCTCCCATGCATGGTGCGCCTCTAGACACAAGAGGCTATGTAGATACTGACAAATATTTACCCCCAGAAGCTGACCAGCTTAATTTAGGGGGTTTACTCAAAGTAGTAAATATCAGCAGTATCCTAGAAACTAAAGATAAAAGTTGAGATTAAATCACCACGACAGTTTCTGGGAAAAGCCAAGTGCTTCTCAGAAGCTGCTGACTTAGTCCATTGCAAAGCTGTGCTTAGATCCTAATCGAAGGTATACTCAGCCTGATTTCAAGAATACCGGTCAAATCTGTCTGTCTGCTACAAAAATGCAATGTCCCCACTGAAGACACGGTATAGAGAAATGGCAAGAGTTGTTTTTAATGACTATAAAGCAAAATCAACACTAAGACCCTAAGACCCCTAACCACCTGAGAGAAAAGATCCTCTCGTCTCTAAAGGAAAGCATGAGATTACAAGTTTTTTATGGCTCATCTAGATAAACAAAAATCAAAGAAGCTTCCAGATTACAAACAGTCGAGATAAAGTCAGAATAAGAGGAAAACTAAAATCACTCAACATTTTTAGGCAAGGAAGTTTTAATCTAGAATAACTTTTCCACTTGCCAGAATCAGAAGAAAACATACTTCCCCTTCCCCTGATTTTGTTTTTTTCCATTCAGAAAATAATCATTTCAACTAGGAGCACTGGAGTTAAAAATTAAGCTGATCTAAAAATTTAACAGCATGGGGCAGTAAGACAAATCAAACTGCAGGCACAGCATGAGAACACCCTCTCCATTCCTTGTGCTGAGAGGCAGAGGTGGGCATTGCCTGAAGCCAACTCCACAGCTCCACATCTGTCTGCAACCAGAGCATCTCCTTAAATAGGACATTGCCTTTCTCTCACCTTCATCCTCCCTTCCTGATGAAAACCCAAGCTTTATACTTCTGCTTTGAGGAATATCCCTGAGATTCTCCCACAGTTTTGCACCCCCTCTGCAGTGTGGCTGGAGTGGTCCAAAATGTTGGTGCTTGTGGGGAAGCTGGTTGAGGGACCGTATCCAGCCCCATCAGCCACCCCAGCCAGCACACAGCACAGTTGGGAGTGGGGAGGCAGCAGCCTGGGCTTGGGGTTGCTTAGCCTGGCACAGATCCACAACTTTAGAAGACTGGACTTGAGGAGTTGTTTAAAGGAAACCACGAAGCACATTTCCTCCTTAATGAGTTCTTCCTCAAAGATTAAACTCTGCAGCTTGGCCACAGCAGAAGGTTCTCAATGATGACAGTATTTATTTTCTTTTTGAGCTCTACAAATTGTGCTGGATAAGAGAAAAATGTGTTGTATTGCAAGGAAGAAGGAACTGCTGAGCACGCATAAAAGGAGTCATAGAGCCCTGATATCCTCAACACTGCAATTCACAGTCCTTTATATTTTTACAAGTGAACTGATCTCGGTTTTGTTATTGTTCTTGTCAATCAAGTCCGAGGCAGGAACCTAAATCCCAACTCTTCTCGAGTAACAGAGGAGAGGAGTGACTGCAGAGAGGAAGAAATTTTATTTGTGCAAAATCTCAAAAGCATTCTGTGCCCTGAACGAAATTTACATGTATAAAATTCTTGTAATATGATTGACAAAATAAACAAAACGCACAGATTATACAACTAAGGAGGAACTTGGCACACGGCTCACAACTCCTTAGAGTGAGAAAATGAAAATGAACAATGTGAGGTGAGGTTTCTGGAACAGAGCACTTTCATAATCATTTTCCAAATGTGTCTAGAAATACCTTGCAGCAAGAAGGATTCTTTGTCAGGAGAGTATGTTTCACTGAAAATTAAATAAATACCAAGCAACTTGCAACAGTGCTGAGTGGAACAGCAAATACAGTGGAAGCTGGCTAAGCATGATCTATCTACATGTGTGTTTAAAAAAGACTGTGGTGGACAGTTGGGTTCAAGCCAGCCATGGAACAGGGACTAACTAGCCAGAAGGCTCAGATTCCTGCTTCTTCGAAGTTTAGGCACTTTGGTTAACCTTCACTTTATGGACAACTTCAATGTTTTAATATGCTAGAAGAGTTAAAAAGAAGTAAGAGGGAACTAAATGGATTAGCTTTTAATAGCCTTCCATATCCAAGTTCCCCACAGTCTCTTTAAAAAGGCTAATAATGAAAAAAAAATCCCACTACTCTTATGACAACTGGATGTTCTCAGTATTACCAGCAAGTCCCCAGATGTTGTGTGGTTGGGGGAGATGTCTCACTACGTCACATTATTGTTCTAGTTAGAGGTGACTTCCACCAACAGCAGGGAATGCAGATTAATCCTTCATTGACCTTATGTATCTGGCACAAATCATGTCAGCAACCTTAAGAAGATACTAACATATATCAAAATGTCTTGTCTTTGGGTGCTGGATGCTTTGGTACCTGTTTTAGAGGGCATAAGAAGTAAACTGCTTTAAACTACTAAAACTGATGTAATCATTCTTTTGTTGAGTCTTGCTTCTTTAGGCACGTAATGACCACTCCATATATTATTATTTATCATACCACTTTGGATTTTTTTTTCAGTGTTAGATTTTCAGAGTTCCATTTTATTCCTTCTTCAACCGAAGAGGAATATTCTGACAGGCCAGTATGTTTGTAATCGTATTTAGAGATGGTGTTTGTGCTCAAAATTACTTTAGGCAGACAAAACAGTATCAGATAGGGGAGACAGAAGAAGGGTGTCAACATTTCCTGGCCACTTCTAGTAACATTTCCAATATAGTGCCCTGCAATTTCACAAGAATAACCACCTTTGCACAATTACAGTGACATAAAACTGGAAAATCAGGTTACAACTGAAGCTTAAAAGTCTGATGAGGCTGTATCCAGAAACATGGCTATAAGCACTTCCCTCTGAAATTCAGCAGGAATCAGATGGAAGGAGATAGCCTTGGCCATTTCTGTTTCCATTGTTTGGGTTTTCTTCCCAGGCAACAGCGAAGCGCCAAGAAGCTCACATATGGATTCCATCCCAAAATAACACCAGTCTGCTCTGTGAAACTATTAAAGCCAGGGATCATGGGACATATTCAATGTAATTTCTTTATTATTAATTTGGCAAGTGTTCTGCTTTCTCATGAGCTCGCCCATTCTGCTGCCTTAACACTCTCTCTCCCTCCTCCCTCCAATGTCCAAAGCACTAAAGCAAAATAAATAGAGCCACATGCTGCCCTCCGCTACACACATGCCACCGCGTGAGTCCAAGGAGGCTGCACAAAGATGGATGAGGACAGCCAGCAGTGCCTACAGAGCTACCTCATTTACAGTTACATGAAGGTACCACACATCGCCTATCCGCAAGTGTCTGATGAAAAGAACATTTTCAGACCGATTAAGATTTTCACCTCATTTGCCACCTCAATGAACTGATCATTTTAAAGAGACTTTATAAATAGCTACCCAAATGCATAAAGTTTCAAGCCTCATAGCCTAGTTTATATAACATTTCCACCTGTTTGCAATCACTGATGATCCAGTATCAATAAAGTGAAGAAACAAGATTAGCAGTGAATAGTCCAGAGTTTATAAATTCGAACAAACTAAAATATACTCTAAATACATCTTTAACCCTGGAAATCAAAACAACCAATTGGTAATCCTTTTGCTTTGTCATTATTAAAGTATATACCATTTTTACCAGAATCTCACCAGATATTAACACCTTAAATCACTTAACTCATGTTATCACCATAAGATGCTTTGAAAGTAAGTTGAAGCACAAAACTATGAAGCAACTTATTCAATACTCTATGAGCAGTCAGCAGGACAATTAAGATTAGGAATCACGATACCGCATCCCCTGTACTAGCCAGTAAACAGCGAGAAAAAGAGCGAGAAAACAAAACTAAAACAACAGAAACCCCATGTTCAGGATGAGAATTCTCAAATTACTCTGATGCAAAATGGTAAAAGCATCCCAAAGTCTGTATGTTTAACAAAAAGGCCATCTCAGCCTTACTGCCCTGTTAAGCCGAAACCACAGAATAAAAGTAAATGCAAATACCTGTTTCCTGGATCTTGGTAACTGTCTGTAACAAGAGTGGATGGAACACCAACTTTTTCCATTATTTGCTTTAACTAGATGTGGTTGCTATTTAAACCCCAAAGAGCTATGTGAGATAATCCAGAGGGTGCCTAGAAGTGCTCACTCCAAGTTAAAAAATAGACACTAGGGCAATTTGGTGGCTCAGAGTCAACCTAGTTCTTCCCTAATTACAATCACGTTAAATGACAGTACTCCTCCAGAACAAATGACCTAGTGATTATCCTCTACCCGGAAAAGACAACAAGCAGTGCATGAGGGAGGTGGCCTCACAACTACACACACTAAGGAAAAGCCACCTAACAGCTACACATCCATTTTATTTCCGAATTAAAATGTATGTTGCCAATTGCACAGTAATGCAGTATCCTCTTACCAGTGACCTCTGCTAGAGAATGAATAACATCTAGCTTGTATATTAATTCATCTTTAGACCTCACCTCCAATAGGCGCCAACAATGTTGTATAACGAGGTTTGTGGCTGATAGTAACACTAACCGAAAGTCTTAGTTGAAGTCATCAGAAATACCCTGAAGATAAAACCCCACCACTTCTCCTCCCCTGCAGATTTTTCTGATTCTTGATGTTGCTTTTACAACCCTGCAACTCTACAGCATAGCACACGTGTTCATATTCGCAAGCTTTGCTTTACTTCATCAATAACCTCGATACTCTAATTTCTTAAGCAGCTATACAAACTGACCCAAGCACCAAGCAAAACTTGGGAGGAAGACAGCTATGGGAGGAAAACAGCTACAGGAGGAAAATATGAATATTTGATTTTAAACATTCTTGCCTATGGCATTCAGACATTACTATGATATAGTCATCATACTCTGAGTCAATATGCATTACTCCAGTTAAACCAGTCTCAACTGGGATTTCTGCCAACAATGTTGTATGTTGAACATCCATCCATCAAGTATGATACAATAAGAAGTAAAACACCTGGAAAAACACATTCCTACTATGAACGACTTCAGTAAAATACAACTATTAGAGTGGCATCTTCAGAGATAATTTTTTTAGAAAGTTTTTTAGAAGTTTCATGCCCCATGAGAACTTTATTTTTATTTTTTAAGGTAAAGTATTTTGCTTGGATTGGAAACTTCTCCCCTTATTTTATGCTGCTTCAACATTTACAATTAAAACATATTGTACAATAGGTACAAATCTGGCGTAGTTGATGAAAATCAGAAAGTCAAATCAATTGGCCTGGGTATCTCCACTGATTTTTAAGTAAGCATAAAGTAAACAAACAGTGAAACAAGTTTTTAAAATTTCACACTTCAGAAAACCAAGCATTACTAGCAGCATTTAGGAAATCCCAATGAATTACTCTGAGCCAAACTGGGCTTCCAACATTGGTATCAAAAGCTAGGCCCAGTTATGCTCATCTGTAAATGTGGGCCAGCTGCCAAGCTCCTCCAGCCTTTCAGACTGGGCCCATAAAATCACTCGGACCAATTTCAAGGAAAAAAAAAAAAGAATAGTTTTAAATGCAATGTTATTTTTTATTGCTTTTGTTTCTAAGTCACTTCAGATTCATGTTTTTGAGGTTTTTTCTTTAGCTGCTGGGTTAAGAAGAAAAAGAGACAAAAAGAGAAAGACTGAAAACGAAAGAAAAGCAAACAGAACAAGAGAAATAAAAGAATCTTGACAATGAATGCCTTGTCTTTTATATCTCTCTTTTTCATAAAATTGACAGTGCTTCAGTAATATCCAAGAGTCAGAGCATACCTGGACCTCATTGAAACAAGTTTACAAGAGTGATGGCTGTGACAAGCACACATATTCTACATCTGAAAGAAATTTTTAAATACTAAAAAATATAATATAGAACAACAAGGTGAAATAACATCGGTCCTACTCTATCATGTTAAGTCTGCACTTATCTTTTAGGCAACATCACATCTGTTAACACTATGATCACAAAAAATACCAGAAATAGAAATATGACAACACTGCCTCTGGAATGAGGTTGTTCCAGATTCTTACAAGAGTGGATTATCAAAATAATTCCCATGAAACTGGTACACCAAAGCCATTAATAGCACAGATTTATACTACAGTCTTAGCATCAGGTTCTCTCATTCTCTCTCTCTCTCTCATTCCCTTCCTCCCTCTCTCTTTTTAAAAGATAGTAATTTCAAAACAAAAATGTGCCTCCCCTTAATGTATTTCCAATGTTGTGCTTTCCATGAAAATCTGAAGTGCTTGCTAGCAACATTTCTGCTCAATATGTTTTGAATAAGACATTTCTAGATTCTGAAAAGGAGTACTTAAACTGTACCTCAGGCTAATTTTGGATTACTAGATCCCAGCACCTAGTGGGAAACCCTCCTTTACATGAGTGCACTCCCATCCTCCATAAGGAAATTCTTTCTGAAAGTAAAGATTTCTTACATGAGTAGGGGTAAACACAATGAGGACTTGAATGTGTAAGCTCTTAAGGACAAGTGCCTGTGCCTTTGGATCTTGTACAACACTTAGCAGACTGCCAGAACCTAACCGTAACAAATGTTGAGGAAATATTTAGAAAAAAAAAAATAGGCCTTACTCTGACTTCATTTCCATCAGTCTAAATCAGAAGTAACACAACTAAAGTCACAGGTAAAATTATGACCCGTCAATGACTTCAACAAGGTGAAGATTTTTTGCCAGGGAATGGTATAAAATCCCTCTCTTTTTACGTGCTATATATAGTTACATTCATTACATGTTGCCATATCTGACAAAACAGTTGACATAGTGAGACTCAAATAATGCCACCACTTAAAGACATGTGCCGAAACATATTAACTGCAAATTGGAAAGCTTCAGAAATGCATCACAGGATCCATTACTTAGCCTCAGATATTGCAACTTGCACAACCTGGCCTATCATATGATGCTAAGGCGTTTTTCTCTAATTAGATTCCATTTGGAGACTCAAAAGATATCTAACACTTCTAAAACACTTCCTCAGAAATACCACTGTATATGAATCACAAACGCGATGTTGCATTTAAGCGCGAGGTTGGGAAACTTCACTTCTTTTCTGTTTCTATATCAGACATACATCTCCCCAACTCCTGCTGAATATACTCTAATCATCATACTATATGACTTCTCAAATTAAACAAGCTAAACTTTGAAGCTACACCTCCCACAAACAGAATACTGACAATTACTAGATCCTGTTGTTTTTAACTCCGTAACAGTCCAGACATCTGATAAGGTTACAGACTGCATCCATCTTTTATGCTCTACGCCTTAAACTTTGGGGGCTGTGGGCTAAATTATTGGCTCAACCAAAACTCCAGTGTGATCTTGTGAAAACAATCTAGTGTCTGTACATTGATTCCCAAACTATAAAATGAGTGATAATACTTCTTTTTTTCTGTACACTTTCCTATTTAGACTGCAATTGTTTTACAGTAAAGACGGTTTTAGGCACACCAATCACGGACAAGGAGACTGAGATCTTGTTTAGTGCTTTTACATGCTCCTGTATTAGATCTAGTTATCAAACACTTCATTTCTGCTCCCATTTGATTTCTTCCTTATTCATACTTGTGTGTTCCAGTGTCTAAGGCTATGGTCTCCTGGTGTGCACGGCAGTAATTACCATAACACTTTTGCCACTGAGTATTTCTTGACTTGAAAGCTCCTAGCACAAAATCTAACTTTGATTAATCTTTCAACTGCATTAAGAAAGCATACCCTCACTCGCTCTAGTACATGTATCTCAACTCTACCGTTTGTAAATCCTTGCAGGCCAATACTATGCCATCTTCTAAGTTCTCTTCTACTAACACTTCTGCAAGGAAGGTGAGAATGACCTTTCTGTTTTACCAATGAGCAAAAACCAAAGAAATGTGGGGTTTATGCTCAGTTTATTTCCCTCTATCTCAGCACTTTAGCTGTGGCATTACATGAACGACTTACCGGTGATAGGCTTCCCGGCGGTACTTTTTCAGAGCGTGGCCATCCATGTTTGCAGGCAGATCTGCTGCATTCTGGAGACGGTCACTCCATGAAGTTGTCATCTTCAAATGCTTATTTACTTCTGAAAGAGGCAGAAGATAAAAGCTTGCTTAAGTTCAAGGTTTGTTTCACCAGAAAGTACTCAGTTTCCTGGTACAAAGAGACGCAATGCCATGCAGGAAATCTTGCAAAGTACCCGGTGGAATGATCTGAATTTGCAGGTCAAGCAAGATGCTTTACCTCTGAGATGTTTGATGAGCTAGGGTGTTAAAACTGAGAGCTAGGAAGGCTTTTCCACACAGCTGGAACTGCAAAGACATTCCTATCCATTGGGGTGAACATGCATTTAGAAACAGAGACCTTGTTTTCATTGCTGAAAAGGGGTATTTTTTGACCCTAGAGTTACTAATATGCATTAGGTATAGCTGATGGAAAACCTACCCTTTAGGCTTGAGATAAATTAGGCAGGGCAAACCCTATAAACCCCAGTGGGACTGACTTTGCCATGTTTACCACATGGTAAAAATAAAGAGCCTTGTCTCTGGCCATTTGATCTCTAGCAAAGACAAAGCTTCAAAGTGATGCTAAATTAGCAGAAACAATTGGAAGGAAAGTAGAAAGATGATCTTTTGTCCTTTGTAGGTCAGCCACGTTCAGACAGAGCACGAACACACTGCAAACCTGTAATGCTAGCAATGCAATTCTTCACCAGCAGATCTTCACAAACGTCTGCGTCCCTTCCTAAGTACTGGTTGTCCAAACCAAACCATGGGACAGCCCTTCTCGTGAAGAAGACCCTGCAGTAAGGAAACAGGGGTACCTTTCCCAATTGTGTTCTTAGCACACTGGGGAAATCCTGGTCACCCTCTTGTCCAGCCAGATGCATGTCCTGCTGTGCCCCTTGCACCAGGTGGGATCCTGAATCAGTTCCACAATGAGTCAGTTCAGCTCACGAGTCCAAGTCCTCACCCATCAAAACGAACTGACCAAAAGCAAACAAAAACTGGGTAGCTCTTCACTGGTCAGCAGGCTGAACCCAGCTCAACCTGCCACAATACTATCATTAGAGCTGGTGTGAAGAACAGGGTGGGAGACACATCCCACAGTTAGACCAAATTAGGTATAAGATGAAACCACATTCTTGTGTAACCCACACAAGTGCTGGACCGCAGAGCTTGGCTTGTTTGCTCTTCCTTAAAAGAAACAAAACCACTCACAAGCTACAAGGGTAATGATACAGCAACCATTTCTAGAATCGTTAAAATATGACTACCGTCATTTTACAGAAGGGAAATCAGATGATTTCAGCAAAGTAGAGAGTAGAGCATGTGTCCAAACCAGTGTTAGAAGTCACAGTGTTTTCGGCAGTCAAACACGTACTCGGTCTCCTAGAGGAGATCTGTATATTATTTTTAAATTTGATTAAAGAGCAACAGTTGTGATTGTCACAGCATTTGTTAGTCTATTTACCTACTAGTTGCTGGTCATAAAAATCAAACAGACGGCAAACAGCCTGGCTGTAAAAAATATGTTCCTCCCTCCCTCAGCACTCTCTGCTTGGCTCTCAGTTACTATAACCAAGGTTTACAAATGCATATTCTGCCACATCCTAAAGGTCACCAAATTTAGGCCTGGGCAGGCAGCCCAAGGGACCACATGCCAGAGTTGAGAGCTCTCTCCCCCGAATTCCCTGCAACACACCCAGGAGAGGGGGTCACCGCAGCAAGAGGGTGACTGGCCATTCCAGCCAGCCGCAACTTCCACAACAGGGCATGCAGGGAGAAGCAGCTTCTAAAATAGCCCGGGCCCTAGCCACCAAGGGCTTATAAGTAATTACAAGCTATTTAAGCCATGCCCAAAGGCAGATGGAAGGTGGCACAGAACTAAAGAGCCCGAAAGCATCAACCTGTTCCACTTCAAAGGCAGGGCACTGCCTGGGGCAATGCTCCTTAATGGCAGTATGGGCTGCAGCAGTCCTGATGGAGGAGAGGGGCCTCAGGAGAGGGGCAGTGCCGGTGCAAGAGTGACAGACTCCAGGTCAGCAGACAGAGACATGCAGAACAGTGAGCGATCTGCTATGACCCCAAGACTGCAAACTACAGAAAGGGCTTGTGTCCCCAGAGGGTGGAAAAGCATCTACCCCGTAGATATTTCAAGATAGTCCAGATCATCACCACCTTGGTCTTACCTGGAGCTATTTTAAAGCTACTAACCTAGAGCTACAGATTCAGATCCAGAAGACATATACATTTAAGGCCTCTAAAAGGCAAGTTAAATAGCTCTGAAAAAAACTGTTGCATGGCTGGTCTTATGACAGATGGGTCTGGGTCTAGGTCTTCCAACTGAAAGAAGGCCAAATCCAAGCTTCCTGCCATTTAGAAGGGCTACACTATTCTGCTTACCCAGCCAGACACATAGGAAGATTCGAACATCTACACCCACAGCCAAAGCCAGAGACTTTCCACTTTGCCAGTGTGTTCTTCCCGCTTCACCTGCTTCCCATCACCATCACACCACATCAGATGCTGACATAGGTACCAGGACAGGACTGCTCCCACTGGCCATCCATGCCAGAAACCTGATAGCTTACCAACAATACCATACAAAATACCCTAAAATCCAGATGACAGCAGAATTTTAGCAGGCTACCATTAATAACATCCTTTCTAAAATGAGGAATCGGTGAAACTCTCCTCTAAAGCAGGAGAAACCAGACAGCATCATTTTGTGTGTGCTGGGATTCAAAATGCTGAGACTTGAGGAAACCACAAAAATCTGATTTTCCATAATTAAGCAAGAAAAGCCTGAATTATTTTAATGATCCAGCAGTATTTTGCTGTAGCTGTGATGAACAGAGTTCACAGGCAGGACAAGGTTTATAGACGGAGGCAGTATCTTTTATTAGACCAACTAGTACAGCTGGAAAAAACACACAAGCTCTTGGGCACACAAGCTTGTCTACGTTGTCAAATTCTATTGGTTACTCTAATAAAAGATATTACCTCTATCTTCAGGCTTTGCCCTGATTTATTTCTTAAAACCTTTCTTTTAATGTTCACACAGCATAAGATTAAAAAGCCTTATGCTGAAGTTTTGATTTACCTGAACTCAAAGGGCCCTCTTACAGCTTTGCAGGCTCCACTGGCACTGTGACAATAGCTTACTGCTCTGAAATAAAACAGTGACAACTGACAAAGATACTGCTATGGATGTTCCCCACCCAAAAGTCTTACACACACACAAAGTCTCACGGACTTCAATTGAATTGTTCTGATGCTTCAAAGGTGTAAAAATCAGCCTACCTGCATGGGTAAGAGACATGGGACCTGGTCCCTGAATACAAATTCCTTCTTCCAAATAGAGAGAGAAAAATAAGGCGGCCTGAATCACTCCATACACTTGTAAGCCACTGCAATAAACATCTCAGAGAGCGGGCAGCCAGCCAGGCAAGATTTTCAACTCCAAGCAACTGAAATATGATGCACCTTTCTTTAGTTACAAATCTATTTTTGAAATCAATAATCTGTAAATAGCTTCACATAAAAATAGAAATCTTTACATAGATAAAACATGTCAGAATACCTCCCCGTAATTTATTGCAAACATGCTCCTTGCTAGTGCAGTCTTAATTAAGCATCTGATAGCATTTATGGTACAAGGTTCATTTTGAAAAAGTATTTAAAATCTCAGCTTCAAAGCTTTGATACAAAGCTACTATCCAGCACACACGCCTTGGTCCAAAAGAACACGAGATTTTTAGTACATATTTTGAAATAAATCCATTTGTTCCTTTTGTCAGATTTTGGCTGATTTCAAGTATTATCCACAATGTATTTTTTGAAGTGTTCACACTTATAAAATAAATTTCCAGAAGCAGTCTTGTTCAAGTTTTACTATGATTTTTCTTATTTTTTTTGGCCAACAAATAGTTAGAAATTTCTGTCCTGATAGTACTTGATGTGTTCAGGTTAAATGCACTGCCTGTACTTTTTTCTGACTTTAACACTTTGATGATGCAATGCCAAATCTGAGGCACACACTCTAAAATGTAAAAATGAACAAAACAGCAGTGACCACCTCACTTTTTCCAGGACATTCTCTGAGAGCTTATATAGCAAAAACCAAAAGCATCGCTAACCAGTCCCAAGGTTGTAGCATACTCACACTAATTTGCCATGCACCACACCTGCCTCTTCTCACACGTTCTGCTTCAAGAATCCTTAGTACCTTGTCAGTACAACCCACACATGTACGTGCACAGTGGAAAGCGAACAGAGAGAAAAATCATCACACCTAACGTTAGTTACTTAAAAGCTTTGTGTCTAGTCGGGCTGTGGCAGTACAGACAAATCTCGTGATGCCCTTGCCAAGCCTAGAGCAGTTCCTGACTCCCCACTGCAACACCGCTCCATCTCAAGGGGCTTTGTGGGGTCTCAACAAGGGAGGAGTGAACCATGTTAAAATCCTAAGAAAGGGAAAAAGCAAAGGGAGCAGGATTGGGGTTAGCTTGTTCAAGACTCATACCAAATTCCTGGTCCTGGTTACGGCACAGCCTCACAAATAGGGCAGGGGAGGGGAATAGTAGTTTTTTCTGCAGCTGAGAGGACTGTCCATGTAAGGGTGGTTAAGAAAAGTGAGTGACTCACTTTCCAGGAGCGTCCCTCTCCCCCCACTGAGGGCAGAAGTAGCTTGCATCTAGTTTAGGCTAGACACTTGGGACAGCTAGCGTCAGAGGAGGTGAAATCCACTCAGGTTAGCATCATATCCTCTGATCCTCTGGAGCACCTGACATCCTGGGATGGACTGCAGAAAGTGGCCAGGACTGTGACATCCCCCTTAATAGTATCTGCCACTGTGCGATCCGGGGCTGGACAGGCTTCTGGCCTCACCCAGAAGGGCAGTTCTTACACCTGCGATCCCAAAGCACTTCACAAACTCTCATTCACATAATACATTTAGGGGCAGCAAAAGGTGCTGTCCCCATTTTGTCAGCTAAGGATAGCGGGGCACAGGTAAGGTAATAACTCAGAGCAAGTGGGAATCAAATGTAGAAGTCCTAATTCCTCAATCCCTGTGCTAAAAATCAGTCTGAGTTCCTACCACTGTCAGGATGAATCATAGAGATACACTGCATCTTCCTTGCCCAGTATTATTTAACAAGAATTCAAATTTCAATCCTTAGCATCAACTGGCAGACACTGAGAGGTCAGCTAAAAAGTATATTAAATAGAATTTCTTGCTCAACATTGCCAGCTTCATAAATATAAGCATGCCTTGAGGTATGTGCCCTGCTTGAAACTGCATGGTAGGAGTAATGCCTACACTGATACACGCCGAGCAAGCTCCAATCTCTACACATTTCTGAACACGCCTGACTTCTGCTCCCTGCAAGGTCAAACTCTGTCTACCCCTGGCTCTCCCATGTTGCACCCAGATTCCCAGCCTATTTACTTGTTTGCCATACAACCATTTCAGTCTTCTCTTTAACATCGCCACTCAGGCACTGTGCTTGATCTCACCTGCCGTGCCCACACTGAAGCTCTCTGCAAAGGCAATGAATCAGCCTAGCATATGAATACCAATTGTTACTCCCCTTTCCCTAACATGTCAGCCCTTCGATGGCTACCCCCCTGGAACAGTCCTTTCTGTGCAGGCTCCCCCCTCAGCAAGGGGTGACTCAACTCAGCTGGGGACTAGCTGAGCAGCTGGAGGCCCCACCAGCAGCGTGCAGGAGGGGAGAGCCCTCAAACACTCCATGAACGTGAACTTTCTGTGTCGCAAACTCACTCAAAGGATGTGGCAGACCAGAGATAAAGATGAGACATCTTGGGGTTCCTAGAAGGCAAGGTGACACAGAATTTCTAGAACAAAAAATGCCAACTAATGAGAAAAAATTCTGTTAAGAGGCATTTCTGAAACCCAGGAGAACTATCCATGTGAGCTGAACATCAAAATCTCCGCTCATGCTCTGCTTGGGAAGAACAATGCTGAGAAAATGGGTGGGGGACTCCCCAGTCCACATTTTAGGGTTTCTGGTAACTCAGAACTCCAGGTCCCAGATGTACAGAAGTCAGAATGATCACAGAATCCAGGAGTCCCATCAAAACACACTGGAAAACAGGACACTACTCCTTGATCTCCTACCGGTACAACATAAAAAAGAAAAAAAGTCTTGTGATAAACCAACTTGCAAAATTTGGTGGAGGTCCCACTTTTGGAGAGCTAAGGACAATAAAAAAGGAGATTTTCTAAAAAGAAAGCCTCACAGGAGAGCAGAGGCACTACTGAACAAAGATGAAGAACAATGCAGAAGGGGTAGAATTCAAGAAATTTCTCTAGTTTGCATTTCAAAAAAAAGGATGATAGTCTGTTAATCCCTCGATGATAACAAAGCATATCCCATTCAATTTGCTACTGACAAGAATGTTAAACAATACACAGAGATGAAAACGTTTAACCAGCCATTCTGATAAAGTCTCCCCAGGAATCCTAAAATAATTAGCTGCATATATTTTAGACTATGTCAGCTTTACCTGATGGCAAACCTAGGAAATGCACTACAAATGATAACACTGGATTCAGTTAATGAAGAATTAGAAGACAAAAATAAAATCAGGCTTGGTCAAGGTATCAGTTACACTAGGTATCTAGATCATGTCTACAAATTATTGGAGACTGAGAACTACCTGTACTTACGCGTAGAAAAAGCCCCAAAGCAGTAGGCTTCTGACTCGCTCAAAGCCGCAGGGATTGCGTGGATGATCAATGCTCCAATTTTATTCTGAATTGCAGCCTTACACACCAGCTCTGTTAGTTTGCATAGTTCCTTCCCTCTCCCCTACAACCCTGGGATGACAATTCAAACCACTCTGTTTCACTGCCAATGTTTCTGCTTAATAGCCAATGGCAGATTGTTTCCAAAAAGTGTTTCCAATTAGTGATGATTTTGGAAAATTAGTATGTCCATGACTTGAGATCTCTGGCAACACTGGAAAGCCCACAGTTTCCAAATATAAGCAGTGAAGCTTGTAAATGACCTAAACCAGAAAAATGACTTTTTTTTTTTTTCTCTCCTTGTGCCTAAAGTTAAGTTCTTCACTTGAAGAACTTCCACTTCTGGGTGCCCACCTCTCTGACAGCAAGGCTTCAGGTTCATGATGGCAGGAAGGACAAAATACGCTCTTCCTATTAGAATATTAAATTACTTACAAGAGACACTTCAAAGCATACTCTCAGCTCATGATAATTAATACTTGAGGTTGGCTTTAAGCAGGATAATTCCGTATGCCCATTACAGGGTATTAAAGAGGTAGAGATCTGCTGTTAAGAACCTCTTAAGGTTAACCACAGACACATGTATTGAGTTTACAGCAGATCCCATTTGCAGTATACAAAGACTCACTGGATTACATTAGATTGATAACACTCTACTTGCTCCCTGGATTGTAATAACCCTCCCACCTCCAAGCTTGCAATCTCCAACACCAGCTTTGAGTCTTCCTGCAGGAAGGGGGTAGTTGTTTCTCTTGGGCACCACCACAGTGCTGACATCAGCGAAGCTGCTTTTTACAAGAGCCAGCTTTTAGTGAAATTGGTAAAGTACTCCCAGTCATACATTTATTTGACTACGGTCTGACTGACAGACGATGGTAATTCATAGTTTATTTCTGGATGGATAAGGTATAAGAAGGGAGAATGCTACTCATGTGGCTTATCATAGGATTTGATTTAATTTCAGGCTGAATTTTATCTCTGTCATAAAGCCAGATGCTGAAATAATGGCTATATATCAAATACGTTGTAAAACATATTTAACAAAACCTGATTATTTTACATGGATTTTTTTATCAGACTGTTTCTGCTGACAATCATATCCACAGAGTGGCTGCACAGTGCCTAGAGCTTCAGTAATAACCCAGGACCCAAATGCATCAGACGCACTGAAAAACACAGATAAATCTGTAGTTTCTTGGGGTGACCATCCATTTCTATCCAAGGAGTTCTATTCATTCAGGAACTCCAAGGAGCAGTAGTTGTTTAAAATATTTTAAGCATTATTTAATTATCATCAATTATATGGATGCTTAGAAAGGAATCTGGAAAACTATGAAATTCGCAGTGCAACTCTGTGAGGAGTAAACCTCAAATCTGATGCTCTCTGAGTACCATGAAACCATCAATTCTCCTCATTTATCTGTAACTGAGTTTACTGCCTTGAAACGGGAACCACAAATTCTTCAGTGAGCTAATTAGCGTATTTTCTAGCTTCCATATAGCTTGTGCTTCTCTGTATTTCCAGCAGAATTACCATTTTAGTTCTTTCCAACATAATTCTTCTTATATAAACAGTTTGTTAGAGGTAATGTTAGTTCTCCACTTCTCTAAGTGTAGCGTGCCGTCTATCATCCCACCACTAGAAAAAAAGGAGGACCACCATACTTAAGGAATGTGAGACTTGATCCAGAAGAGCAAGAGCTATGCCACAGAGAAGAACCAGCGAATATGAGCACTCAAAGAAATGCTGTGACTGCAGGTCAAATACGATCCTTGGATGTACAAGACTACCAAGCAGGACTCCATGTGCCTATCTGTCACTGCTACGAACACTGCTGGAAAACTGTCTTCAGCCAGCTGTCCCCATTCAAGAATGATACTGATTATATTGAGGAAGGAATAAAGCTGTGAGAGAGAGTAAGGCTGGAGCGGAAGATTGCCAATTTACAGACAGCGGCTCTGCAGGTGATTTGAAAATAGTCTGAAGCATTTACACACAGGAAAGCAGCGTGACTGTGGAGGGCTCTCAGTCTAGCAATGACAGAACAAGAGCCCATGACTGGAAATTAAATAAATCCACACAAAAAATACTAACAGAGAGGACAGTTAATTATGAAACAACAAACTTCTGAAGTAGTTTTTACATCACCAGAGGGCTCTTAGATGGAGGGGGGGGTGTATGATGTTTAAATCGGCCTTTTTCACAGAGTCAAGAATTAATGCAGAAAATTCAAACAGTCTGAGCTACACAGCAGGTCAGTCAAACTGAGTATCATGCCTTAGATGACTCCTCCTCACCTTATAAATCAATGTATCGGTGAATAAGAGGCTGAGGCACAAGCAATATTGGAAGGAAACCTCCAGAGAGAGGTTTGATCTGGAGAGAAGGTGAATGGACAAACGAAGGCTCTTCTGAGCCAACACCAGCGTGAACTGTGCACCCTAACGGCCCTGGGAAACTCGCTTTCTTGGGAAAATGTCTTCAGCAGCCTGCAGCAACCTCTGCTGCAAAGGTTCCCAAACTGCTGTCCAACTGAGCGCCTGCCAATAGCAAGCACGGACCTGGCTAAGATGTTCTCACTGCTTTTTGTTTCCAGCTGTTAAATTCCAGTAAGAAACACGTTAAGATAATTCAAATATTTTACTCATGCTGTTTTTCCCGTAAGCAACTGCTCTAGTTGCACAGGGTCTTGAAAGATTAAAAACTAGAAATTAATTTGATCCCTCTGCTGTAATACAGTCCACTCTACAGAAAATATTTAAGAGTTCCCATGTATTTGCTTTGGATGAAAACTGGGAGGTAAGCTTTGATGCAAATGCCCACCACGACAGGAACTCAATGTTTGACTGATATCTGCAAATACGAATATCACTGCTACAAAGATGAAGCATCACAGTGTGCTAGCCAGGCTGCAGGTGAACGTAAGCAGCACACAAGGCAGAAATGTCAGCATGGAAGTGAACACGCTGAACTCTGCAAATCAAAAAGGAAAGTCAAGATAATTTTTTCTCTTCCAACACTTTTCTTTTACATCAGAACAATCTGAGCATCTTTAGCAACAAACAAACTTGCCAGCAAGAATAGACAAATATAACCCTGGGCACTCAGCAGCCAGAGCATTGCTCCCCGTTCTCAAAGGAAACTGCCAGTTTCTCCTGTCCCCTTCAGGCTGTCAACCCTAAGTAACACTCTCAGTGTTCAAACCTGTGCAAGGATCTATTACCTGCTCAGGACAGCTGAACACCTCTGTGTGAGTTACAGTTCTCACAGAGAGAGAACAAGATGAGACGTGCCATCCCCGGAGAGAGAACTGGAAAGCCATCCTTCCGCATACCAATTTGAAACCAAGTAACAACTGCCACTCTAACCTGCTATTAAGGATTATACAACAGTAGCTCTTCTGGCAGCAGATCACAGTGTTTCAAAACAATGACGCTTTTCATTAGATCCCACTGTGTTTCAGGAAGCAAATACAGACTTAACGGGCCTTTCCAGAAGCGCGGCAGCAACGGACAAAATATGTGAGATGCACAACTCCGATCAGCAGCACAGTCATTCTGAAAGCACGCAACTGGGTCAGCTTGGATAACACAAACAGCCAGAAGTCTTCTTTATCTTCTAAACACTGAAGGTGAGGGAGAACGTTTTTATTGGCTTTCCTTACTGACTGTGCTTACTGGTAAAAAACCCTCTTGTCTCTGAAGATCACATCCCTGCCTCATTAAAATTTTATAGAAAAAGCAAAGATACTGAAAACTTATTCCAGCTATTTCTAATCTTTGAAAGGAAAAGGAAGAATCAGGATGAGTTTTTAGAGACACTTGAACCCTCTTCCATGCTGGATGGACCCTCTCTACAAGTTTATGTGCTACATAAACATGTGACAGCAGAATCAGCATCTGAACCATCTCCGCAGGCTGGAAACATGAGTTCATATCTCCCTCCAGCCTTGGCTGAAAGCAGTCCCTGCTCAGCCCAGGTGCAGATAGCCAGCTGGCTAGTCAGTGTGAGTCTCAGGGCTCTGGACACAACACTTGCCAAGGGATGTGCTGCTGAGTAAAGAAGCTGGCATACTTGAACTGGGGAACACTAGCTCCTCCTTCATAAAAAAAGTTACTGAAAATAAAGACTGAGATCAACAGCTGAAGACGATTTGGTAATTCTGAGAGCTGCTCTGTCAAAACCAGTGAGAACTTTTTTTTTCCCTGCTAAGTTTCCCTCTCCAGCGCCATTCCCTTCTCCTCCCACCTTCTTTAAGGAAAAATCTTACCAAATGTTCATATCCTAACTTGGTCTCTCTTCCTTTTGAGATCTTACCCACCAGTAACAGACAGATCATTGACAAATACAGCCATCTTTCCAAAAGAAGAAGGATGGGCTGAGGACTGTGGAACTAAGCCAGACACAAGAGAGAAAGCCTTCATACCAAGCAAGGCCAAAGACTCCTTATGCAAAACTTGGCCAGTTTTCAACTTGCTGTTTGTCCACAAAACACAAGATAAAATAATGATTCTCCTCAGCTATAAAGGGCACCGTGAAGATAAATACATAAATCATTTGATTCTAAGTTATCCTAACATATAGGGCTCCAGATGCATACTAGCCTACTACAGATTTCACAGGCTTCCTACTTTTGTCCTTAATCACGGTTACCCACCTCTCTTCCAAGACGCCTTCCCTAAGGCTGATCTAGTCTTTCAGGTGAGAACTACAAGAGACTTTTGCATTCAAGCTCAGCTCATCAAATTCACTCCTAGGCTGGCTCTAACACTCTCCTGAAATGCTCACAAAGCCCACAAGTACAACTCTGTCCTTCTCTGTGTTCAGTAACTACAGGTACCCCTCACTTGAGCCACACAGAAATCCTCTTTCTCCCCAAATCAGAGGTTGGACATGTACTTATCATTCATCATGGGGATCGGAAAGGTGTGAACTCAAAACCTTTCCCGCACTCTGTTCTTAGCAAGCAGTCCCACACAGCAGCTCCTTGCCAATGAGAAACAAGCTACACTGACCTATGAACTGAACAAGCACAAAGATGATAAAACAGGGAATGTGAAGTCTGTAGGTGTTTTGAAGTGCTCTTACGGTGTGAAGTTCCCCTCTGCATACAGAGCGCAATTCTCTTCTGACCTGTTTTTTTAATCAGAGGCAAACATTGCACTCATAGTCTGCCTGATTACAAATGAAATTACAAGTCTGTCCTTAGGGCACAATAGTGTTCCTACCCAGATGTTACCAGCCCCCAAATCTCATTTAATCTTGATAGATGTGTAGTACCTAGGCACAACTGCAGGAACTCTACAAGTAAATTAATTTTATGAATACTTTCTCTGCAGTATTCCCATGGTCTTCCAAAAGACTGCAAATTTATACAGCATTTCTTAGGCAACGTATGTAACTTAATTCACCAGTAAAATAGCTGCACATCTATGATGACTTTGAGCTTTTGCTAAGTCTCTGGCTTCTCTTTGATAACCTAACTGTCTCAGCTTTATCAAGTGATACCAAAGGCCTACATTATACTGTTTTCCAACTGTATCAGCTTTTTTTCTTAGGAAACTTTTTATTACCTGGTCCAAGGAAAACACAAACCACCAAGTTAATTTGAGAAAAACAAAATCATCTTTCCACAGTCCCTTAGCCCACTGTTTTTTAATAGGTTAAATCAATCCTGCTGACACAGAAGAGTGTTCCCTGGCAGGAGCTGAGGAGGACACACATAGTGCGCTCTCTGTACTTGTCTCAGCATAGATGGTGCTCAGAGGGAACACGGATGAAGTGACAGACCTACTCCATCAGTAAGAACTTGGAAGAAACCTGTCAGCCTGAAGGGTGAGAGAGCATTAACAAACAACTAAGAAGGCATCATCATCGGATCCCTGTTATCCCAAAACCAGAGCCGAGAGTTCCCAAGGCAGAACCTTCCCTCTGGCCAGGACTCTTCTCTTCAGGGAACCTCAAGTATCTTGTCGGTGTATACTCAAAGACTTGTTCAACAGCGCGGTCTTGTGCTCCTGCTGCAGATCAGCAAACAGCTTGAATCCCCTGGGTTCTGAGATGCCTTTAAAAAATGTTTTTCCCAAGCAGAGTAGTACGATAGCCCTGATTCACTGACAAGGACTTCTTTTTCAGCACGTTACCTGACCTACCATAGCCACTAAAAAAAAAGCTGACCACGCGGTCAGCTAGCACAAAGCCTGCTGCACAGCCACAGAAATGGCTCCTTCTAATTGCTTTCAAAACAGCAACTGAAAAAAATCCCAGCCTGGCTCCAAGCGTCACGACATGGGAAGACAGTTCCCTACGTGTCCTAACCTTTCCAATATTTGTTCTTGACCCCACCAGCACACATCGATTTATGAGGACTGAAAGTGCTTTTTATTAGTCTTTGTTAATATGTACTCACTACATGTCTGTGAAGAAAAATGAGTGGCAGATGAGTAAAACATTGTTAGTTTTTCATCATCCATTCCCTCCTGATTGCTCAAGTTTAGCAAGTGGAGCTTTTTTGGCCTTGGCTCAAAACTGCTAGTGCAATACTGCAAGAGAAGTTACAATACATGTAAAACAAGAGGTTACCTAATCTATTATCACATGAAAAAAATAGGAAAGTTTAGATTATAAATGTGTTTTTAACAAACTCTTACCACAGTGTTATTTCCCTGGATAAGGAGCGACAAAAGCCCCCAAATGATTGAAGGCTACAGATGAATATTTCATTTCAGATCACATCAAGTAAAGCTCTTTCGAATTTGTATAAAATTTGCTCATAAAATATCACACGTTATCTACTAATGATTCCAGCACTGACATGTTTTAACATACTCTATAAAATTCTCTATAAAATCATCCCATTTCAACACCACTATAAAGAGGATATTAATAAATGCCAGGACATGTGTGAGACACGTTCTGCTCAGGATGTCTGCAGTCACCAAGTGGTTAATGGTACAGGCAAGTTAATGCCTTCTAGAGGCTAAGTTCATATCATTAACTAAAAAGGACTTAGCAGAAGATTGTCTGGTATGCTAGTCACTGCTTAGCCGCAACACTTTCGGGTACAGCAAGCATTCTGAAGAACAGAGAAGCCGGATTTTGTGTCTACTTACTTGAACCACTTACAGCTTTAGGAAAGCAAATTTTAATCATTTTTCCCTAGCAGAGCTCTATCCAGCCCTGCCAGCTGCAGCCCTGCTTTTGATTACAGGTGGAAATGGCCTGCTGACCACTTCTCCCTTCAGAGAGACCCTGTTCACGTCTTTGTACTTCCCTTTAGGCAATGTTTTATTTTCCTTTTTTTAACACAGGAAAACAATGTGGAAATGCAGCATCCCAAAACACCAGAAGACTTGAAACAGGCACTGCCTTGCTGAGCTGCCCTTCATCACCGGTGCACCAACTGACTGATGCTTGCAACATGAAGCGGAAAATGAAATCTGACTCCTGCCTCAGTTTCCAGACAGCAGAACTAACAGATGATTTACCAGTCTGGCTTGCCTCCATGTTAAATTCCTCTTTCCAGCTTCACTCAGCCACTTGTGTTCAATGATGAGAAAGCTACAGGAACTGAACTGGAAGCACAGTTTCCAGGGTCAGCCTCAAGCTAACTGGTGCTAAGAGCACCTGCAATTTATGTTCAACTGACCAGTTTTTTCTTTAGGTAATGAACTCATCCTGACCTAAAAGCAAACACAGAGAACAACACTGTAATAGTGGAACCCAAAAGCAATGAAAAAGAAACAATTATGCAGCTATTATGTGTATCCGTTCTTAAAAGCTCTCAGTGAATACTGTATAGGATGTCAGAAATGACGTGATTTAGCCAGGACACTTGGGATCAAATCTTGCAGCCCTTTCCTGTGACTTCTTTGCATGGTCTTGAAATGGAATTGCTTTGTAATATCCAAAAAGGTGACTTGAAAAGATCAGAAAGGAACATTTGAAATACCTTTGCCAACAAACACATTCAGCTCTTCCTTTGGGGGGTAAAAAAAAAGTCATATCTCAAATTGAGAAAACAAAGGAAATCAACATCTAAAAAGATTATTTATTTTAATTGCAACTGGTTCTATTTATTGACTTCCAAAATCACCTAAGCAGCCTGCCGTCTTCTAGCACTTACTCTTAGATGTTATTACTGGTAAATGCTGTGTTATGATTACAAAGCACTGGCATAAATCTCACTCAGCACCTCTTTGGGTTTCTGAGGGCAGAACATTCACATGCTCTCCTCCGACCCCATGTTCCTAATTATTCGCTCTGCATGCCTACGTGCAACTTCATCACCAAGTGAATCAACCCAAACACCAGCTGAATTCAGCTCCTCTAGAGTTTTTAGCATGCTTTGTGTTAAACGATCAATCAGTCTCTCTTTTGAATTTACCCTCCTTCCTAGGTGTTTTAGAAACCAATTAGAAAGTTTCTCTTGTTATATGCCATGGCCAGATGCCCTACATTTGATGTAAATGCCAAGAGGAGCACAGTCCAAGTATTAAAGTATGAGTTGATTCCCACCCACAGCTACCATTCTCGAAATGAGATAAGGAATACTGATTTCGGCAGCAAACACTCCCTGAACAGCTAAACACTTCCTCCTGAACCCAGCGTACACAGCTGCGGTGCAGCTGTTGCTACACAGCAGTGAAGGCGGCAGCTGCTGCCAATGCAAAGGCAGCAGCTCACACAAGAAAGGGGCAACCCACCCAGGTCCCACAATCCAGACCTGGCCACCACAACTGCCAAAGCTGGACCACCCCAGTTGGAAACTACTACCTTCCTGGAGGGTTCAGTGAGAATTTGCTTCCTGAAAATCTAGCAAGAACATATCTTAAGTGTTTTATGTATTATGCCAATGTTAACAGGGAGAACGACAAGGCCTGGGTCAAAGCCAGCTAATCCAAAGGCCTGTTCTTAAGTAAACAGTTGAAAACCGCTCTACTTCAGAGTCTCCCGCAGAAACCCGTACAGGAAATCTCTGTTTTACCCTTTCCTCTGAACCCATTGTGCCAAGCAAGGTTAAATCATAATCTTGTAGTAAGCATATATGCAAAATAGTGAGTCTTTGTCTGAAAATATCTGGAAGGCAGCTGGGAGCTGTGAATACTCCATAACTAAATTAAGTGAAGTTTGGACTGCATAATGACTCCAAGGAACTTTTGTTTTCAAATGAATTACTTGTGGTGAAAAGAGCCAGAATGGTAGTATTGAAGACTGAAACTGCCTTATTTACAGGACGGGTAGAACGCAAGCAGGGTTAGAGTACACTGTTCCCACACATCTGTTTCTACTAAGTTACTTCGCTTTGCAGTCACCTTCAAATCTCAAAAGAATCGCATCTCCTTGGGCCTGCCTTTCTTTTTCCATCCACCTACAGAAGCTGTGCCCACACATCTTTTAACTTCAAAAGAGAGAACAACAGGCTGCTCACGTTCCAGCATAATTTCTATAGGTATCTCATTACTGTGACTCCTGCTCTCCACATTTAATGGACTCACATCTTCACAGAATTTAAAGCGGTTTTAGCCGGTATGATGCACAGAGTAAGAACCCACTTGTTTTCTTGCTTACATGTTAAGAGAAGGTAGCAAGCAGTGGGGCTTCCAATATTCCCAGTTTAGTCAGAACTCTGTCTCCAATGGAACTACCAAAAAAGGGCTAGCTGTGCCGGCAAACCCCACAGCAGGTATTAATGCCCAGAGGATGATAAGCTAAGGTCAGCAGCAAGCAACAAGTTTAGCCTCCACCATCTGGTACCAGACTTGAAAAAGTGATAGGACTGAAAGGGCTGGCACACGGCCCTTCACTACTGCTACGTCTAGGGACCCAACTGTCTGGGAAGTAAGAGCAAACCTGCTTTTGACCTTACAGTAAGGTGCACACACTGCTACACACTCAGGTAGTAGCAAGATTCGACACAGACTGCTGTGGGGTTTTTTAGGCTGAATTACTCAGGTTCCCTTCTTGATCTCACGCTGTCATATAAAAAAATGTTAGTTCTCCCAGGCACCTTTTTAGCCCTGCAAACACAAGCATGAGACTTAATGACTACTCTATGCAGGTGGGTTTAGACTATCTGTTGCTTACCGTGGCTACCTTAAATACCTACGCAATTTTTTCCAGGTGTTGCTTAAGGTCTATTTACTGTACCTGAAGTTCTATTTATCGTACATGCTGGATTCTCTCTGTGGTTGTGTTAAGAAAGCAGACTCATGTTATACATGCTCTCTATGTAGAGTACACAGTCCAAGGTTTTAGGAACCATTCCAGTGAAGGAGTCATAATGATTAAAAAGCAAAATACAGCTCATTGCTACAAGCATCATAACCATGACACATAATAATAATTTCTTCAGTAGTACAAAACAGACATTTTACAACAGGAAATATTTATATGAATGTGCACTTTGGAGATGTTCTAAGAACAAGATATGCTTCAGCACAGAACAGCCAACTTTTGAAGACTCAGACTGTGGCCATTTCAAATATCACTTCAAATGGTATTTGTGCTGCTGACACTATAAATGAAATTTTAAAAGTAGACGCAGGACAGACAATAAGTGAAGAATTCCCATGCGCTGACTTGGTAACATATCTCATCCCAAACACATCCCAAAGAGTGAGACAAGGCTTCCACTTCCAGGCACATTCTGTTCAGTTTTCTGTTCTATTATTCTCACTGCTAAAAAAGCCACAGCTGTTTTATATCAGGACACCCAGCGTTTGTGAGCCACCCCGAGGCAAGGACGCGGCTTAGAGCAGGCACTGCAAACTTATCCCAAGGTACATCACCCAGGCTGTCCTCTGCTCATGTATAGCTCTGTCCTCAGTTTCCCTTAGGGTACAGTTGAAGTGCCTTGCTCTCTTCATGGGTTTACGCTCGATGGCATTTCTTATCTTGAGGCGATTAGTTACTGAGGTGTTCTTTTAAAGGAGCGAAGACAAGGCATAGTGCTGCCAAACAGCAAGCCAGTTCCTATGACAACTTTCCCCTGCAGCCTGGCTGGAGACCATTATTCCACCTTACCCAGGCCAAGCAGCTTCTACATGGTAACGTTACAGATCTCTGTAGGACCTTCACCAGTGGCTGCGCAATGGCACTTTGCATGGTACTGAACCGCCCAGATCCCACAGCACTCCCTAACTTCAAATTCCTACAAAAGAATGGGTTCACTGAGTGCGACTGCATGGCCCCGCTTCTGTCTCTTGCCTAAGATTTTCAGGGCAGAGCTGTAGTCAGCTGTTCTTCCTGCACCTCCTTGCGAGTTGGTATCTACAATTTCTGCAGGATTCAGAGGTTGCAGGTCATCTCAGTTCGTCCGGGAGCACCGCGAACCTACTCTGCAGCCAGCCCAGAGCCATCCCCAGATAACAGCTCACACTGCCAGCTAACCATCCATCTACCAGTTTTTAACTGAAGCATTATTTTACTAAGCTGAACTGCAAATAACGTGTGATGTGAGCAAATAAACCTACCCACTTTTTCAGTAAGAATCACTTAAACATATTTTAATAGCTTGCTTCCCTTTTACTTTAGATGCAAAACTAATATACTTGTATATTTTTAAAGGAAATAAAACACTTCTTTTAATGTTTCCCTGAAGTGTCCAATATCGCAGTGTTTACCAGTAAACACCACACTAAGCTTTCTGTTTTTTCAAAAACAAATATTCCTCTGAAAGTTAAAAAAAGTCTAGGATAAATATTTCTAGTGATTTTAGAAAGGGCCTATTAACTTTCAATTCAAGCTCTATTAGAAATCAAACATGACAAGGAGTAACAATTCAAGGGGATGGTATTATTACTATTGTTGTTGCTATGATTATTTGCCTAAAAACTGGAAATGTGCCTGGGAAAATTTCAGCTTGCATCTGATTTTTGCTAGTGTATATCCTAGAAACAGCATATAACACTAATGCTACCAATGCAAATATACTAAAAGGCTGCTAATTTCAAACCTCAGCTGAAAACATTTCTCCCATTCTTACAATTTTTCTCCCCATTTATCTCTGCAATTGTACTTAATTCAATGGAGCATTTTAAATGTAACTCGGTGGTGCATTTTGCCATACAATTTGTTTGAATGACGCTATACAGAGTAAAGGTTGTATTGTACTATATAATGAAACTACATCTATGCTTGAACAAACTCCAACTGCTGTTAATCAAACCAGCAAGTTCCTGAATGATCTTTTGGACTCTGGACTCTATGGCAATAGATTATTTTAAATATCAGTTCTACTCTAAAATATGTTTAGGTTGACATGGGCTGACAAGGACTGTGACAGACTTCCAGAGCTAAGCTGATCGGTTCACAAGTAGAACACCAGGGTTTTTCCTCACTGCTACTGAACTACGAATTCAGCACGTGAACTGAAGATCAAAATGCAGTTTTGAGTTTTGTTTCTGGTTTTCAAAAAAAACACGTAGCACCTGAAAGGACATGCAAATCTTCGTATTTTCGATTTATTCGCTAGTGACAAGCAGGTATATAGATCAATACAATATATTTCAGCCAGTGACATGATGTTATTCTCAACTGACACAGAGGACCATTTGGAGACATAAGAGGGGGACACTTCTAAGCGACTACTTAGCATTTTGCCATCTTTGAGGTTAAAATGGTAAACCTTCCAGAGCTAAAAAACCCTTTTTAAAACATGAGTGATCACGCCTTGGGAGGAATGTTCTCAAGACCACGTCAGAGAGGATCCTTAAAATCCAGCTTGGCAGCCTTTAGAAACACTAGCAAGGGAATAAACTCGAGGATTTCACAATCTCAGCGGTTCCAGGAATTTTTAAAACTGCCTGTGCTACAAGAAACAGTACTGCCCTATTAAGTCATCTAGGCTATCAGAAACCAGCGTAGGTTTGTTTCCACCATGCATTTTGTAACATTATTTTTGGCACAAAAGGAGGAATTAAAAAAAAAAAGCATAACCAAAATGTGAGCAAAGCAGTTTTGCGTTGTTTTTTTGCTTGTTTTTGTTTTTCTTCAATTTGTTTACGTGGTGCCTCGTCCTGTCTTTAGGTTATCAGCTCAAGCCTGACACAGCCGGCTTGCCAAGAGCAACTCAAACGAACGAGAGCAGCGACAACGAACCCTCGCCCCAGTGCAAGGCTGTCCGGGAAGCGTTCTGCCCAGCGCCGGGATCAGGCTTTCCTCAGCCAAGAGGAATCGCCTCCAGCCACCTCCCCAGCAGCGCCGGCGGCTACCCCGGAGGAAGCTGCGAGGTGGAAGGCGCCGCCGGGAGCCCTCCGCTCCACGTGGGGCGGAAAGCGGAAACGAACACACGGGGTGCTGGCCCCAAACCTCAGAAACACCTTCCCCAGGGCTCCTTCCTTCCTTCCCCCCGCGCTGCACCTCGGAAGGCGGAGGCAGAAGCGCGCTCCCCGCGCCGGGGCGCCAGGCAAACAGCCACCCTGCCCTAGGGAGGGGGCAGCTCCGGGGCGCTGCCCGCCGGCCACGGGCAGCCTGCGGCTGGGAGGGGGCAGCTCGGGGCCCTGCCTGGGGCGCGGTGCTAAGGGGAAGGGCTCGGGGGTTCACCCCGCCGGGGGCGGGAGAGGGGGCCTGAGCGGGATGGGCTGGGGTAAGCTGGGGGCCGCCCTGCTCGGGAAGGGACGGCAACAGGGGCTGCCGGGGCACAGCGGCCGGCAGGGAC
>VZSC01002098.1:86060-103429 GCA_013398225.1 Steatornis caripensis | reverse complement strand
TGCTCTGGCAACGCCCAAGCCTCGTCAGCCTCACTCGCGAGAGCTGCCGGCTCCCNACTCCCGTGCAAACTGCAGCACCACGCCCTGAATGACACGCCACGCCCTGTTTGCCTGCCCTGGTCGCCAGCGCTCCCTGGGGCTCTTTAAATCTCCCGCAGTTGCTCTGGCAACGCCCAAGCCTCGTCAGCCTCACTCGCGAGAGCTGCCGGCTCCCGGCGGGCCTCTCCCCTCTGCCTCGGGTTTCCCTGACACCGGGAACCCGCCTGCCGCCTCGGTCTAGCACGGAGCCGCCGAACTTCGTGCTAGCACCGCGGTGTGCCTCGCCAAAAATGAGCGAAAATACTACAAGAAAAATCATATTACCATGTGAACAGTACAATTATCTACACTCCAAAAAAAAAAAAATCAAATACGATCCACTATCTATGAAGCCTGGAAATAGATTATTATCTACCATGGTAATAATAATTACTATTTCTATTATTTCAGTATGTCACATTTTTCCTCATCAGGCCCACTCCAAAGTCAGTGCAATTCACTGCTGAATTACTGGATGGTTAAATATATTTTATTTATTTTTATATTCTGGGATTTCATTCTACTGCGAGATGGATTTTACTTTCTGCATAAATGACAGATAATAAAAAGTGGGCCTATCTTTTTTTTTTTAATGCACAGAATCATTTCTATGCCAAACTCTTTGTTACTAGTATTTAGGTATAGTTAATGTGCAATTCGTGAAGATTTGAGGAAAGAGGAGATCACGTGTTTGGGTTTTAAGGAAAAGCATCATGACTCATGTTTAATGCATGATTTTAGAAATTAATTCCTTGTCCAAAGCCCAAAATGATTATTACATTAAATTCTTTCCATACCCCAAAGCAAAACAGACTACAAATTTTAAGATAAAAGCAAAGTACAAGCTGTACTTTTTCTGTAGTCTCATTAGTGGAGTATCTACCACCCATGTTGGTGTCTGATCAGTACAAGACAATAAGCATTTAAAATGTGCACACCAATAATCCATAGTTTAATTATCCATAGATAATGAAGTTAGAGAGTTAAATAGATAGATTATCCTCTGGAAGATCTGTATCTATTTTGCGAACAGTGCAACAAAGAATGTGCATGTGTGAAACTGGTATGGTGCAGTACTTGCTAGAAATACTTCACAGAGCTCAGATTCTGTATTAAGGTTACACGTCATACCTAAAATTAACATACATTTTGCCCACTAAAGGCCACCTGGGAAGGCAGCGTGAGAAATCAGCTGTGTATTCCCTTCCTCCTATTTTGAAGAGGATTGTTACATTATAATCTGCTTTAAACTGCAGCACTGCCGTGCTTCCCTTTGAACAGGCTGGAAACTATGGATTGGTCCGCAATTTCTCCTCTGTGTCTATTTGGGCTCAGTGGGAAGAAGTAGGCTCTTCATCTTTTCTCAACATGACATGTTCATATAAGCCCCTACCAAGACAGACGTGGGAGTGGGAACAGCCGAGCACGGGCCTCTCTCCACACCTGCCCCAGCAGGACAGAAGGAGCATCTTCTGCATCCCCGAGAGAGACCTGACAGAGGAGCCGTGGGTCGCCCCCCTGACAGTACTGGAAGACTGTGGAAAGCACACTAATGTACAAACAAACTATTTCTAGAAACAAACACACCCCGTGAAAGACAGTTGTTCAGCCTACACAGTCCCTTTTCTCTCGGCCCTGTGGGCCAAATACTCACCTTCATTTATCATGGATAAATTTCCAATCAGCAAAACGTAAGTTGTCTTAAAATGCATTTAAATGCTCTCCTATTCCTGAGGGAAAGAGCTTTCCTAAGAATATTGCCAAGGAAACTGTAGCCATTTTCATGCAAAAGGCAGACTGCTTGGTAAGGCAGAAACCAGCACAATGAAAAAAAAACCGTTGTGTTTTAATTCCTGCTCTTATAGTATCAATAGGCTAAGTACTTACAAGTATCCAAGGGTTGGGAAACAAAATCTAAAACAACTTCAGTTTAAAATTAAATGAAAAATAGTATTTTATCTTTTTTTTTGCATATTTTAATTAGCAGATGGATACCACTGTAAAGGATTTGACTGTTCAAAATAAGGAGAGGCTGCTTCTTTTGGCACTGTAACATTCAGCAATGTAATATAAGAAGGTTAAGAATTAGATCCTACATAATATATGCAGAGAAGATATTTCCAATGCAGTCTGCTATCAAAATTTACCTGTCTGTAGCTCTTTGAGGGTGCAGATTATGATTTAGCTTCCCAATATTAGAATGTGAGTTGACCAAAACAGTGAATGATCCCTTGTGCTTTAACCCCAGGTTTGCAAAGGTTATAGACATGTTCAGCATAAATATAACAAGTCTTCTTGATTTTAACAATTTTTGTGAGCAATATTTTTGATTATGAGTCTATCTGGATCACTTACATTTAAAAAAAGTAATAAATTCTGTATCCATGTGTAACACTGTTGGGGGAGGTTGTCTTTTTTTTATGTTGTAAGCACCATTATTAGAGGCAAAAATATTACTTTGATATATCAGTTTCATTATTGACACTGAAAAACATACCGTAATTACAGAATCTTCTGAAGAAAAATACAGATTGCCTCTACTATGTCTAATTTGGTCAGTAGTACAAGCATTAACATTAATGCAAGATTAAAGGGAGAAAAGCATGCAGCACAAAGAAAATAATCTCTCCTGGTTTTCTATACTCGTCATTTGTAATGAAGAGCCTGACACATATTAAAGGAACCTTAGATACATTTCTGAGGATCTTTAGGTGTAGATTTGTTTCATGTTTTTTGTTTTGCTATATTCAAATATGCTGTCAGGGCTATATTCTGGTCTCAGTTGTGCTGATACAACTATATGTGTTTTCCATTGATGAAGCATGATATCATATTTAACATCAGTAGAATTCACACAGTATCACAGAGCAATAGTTTTTATGGGTTACAATTTCAAAAAAAAAATGGTAAAGAACCTCTGTTCCACTGGTTTTAAGGGCAAAATACAGAAGTACTTTGCCTTGGAAAGAGAACAAGAAGCCAGCATTTACCAAGGCTTCAAAATACGAAAGGAGCTGTTAAGATGCAATTTCTTTCATTATTGGACATTGAATTTAGTTTCCAATTAATTCCCAAAGAATATATTTTAAACATGAACAGACTCTATACTCAGTGCTTCACTCTCTGTAAGCCTGGATCTCTAAGGTAGGCTGTTACGGCTTCCTGCTGAGTTGTTGCAGAAACATTTCCTTTAAATTCAAGCTCTATGTTAATTTGTGATGAAAAATAACAAGACGATTAGAGGCTATTAACATATTGTTCTGACTTTAAACTAGGATAATCTCATAATGATATGAAACAAGATCAACATTTCCTGAAATGCTGGTTTTTACCCTAACAAGTCTAACCTTGCACTGGAATTCAGAAAGTTCTTTTTTTTTTTAATCTATTTTTTTAGTGGCATGAAGCAGTAGCTATCAGATTAAAAAGACAAAATGTTACCGAAATTCCATGCACCGTATTTTCTTTGAAAATCAAGAACTGTGAGAATGAAGTTTGTAGAGCTTGGTACTTCTCAGTTGCTGTATTAGTGCTGTTTCCCTGGAGTTACTTTTATCATGGACTGGTTATTGTCTGCACTTATTTTTTGTTCCTTCTTTTTAAAAAATAGCAGTATTTGTAGGCATTTGGCCACCTCCACCCAGGCAAGCACATGGCCCTCAATGTCCATGTGACCACGCCAAGCAAGGGGGCCAGAATTAAATGCTAGTATGGTTTTTTGAGGTGGTTTTGTTAGATTGTCAGGTTACATCTTTGCAAAAAGCCAAACGATGGCCACCTGAAAATGGGCACACCTGTTGTGTGTGGGCATTGGCAGACATTCAGATTTGCCCCTTTATAACTGATACTTGTTTGCATTTTAAATCAGACGTTGCAGACTATGACGAAAAAACACTTTAAAGAAAAATAATTAAAACATGACACATTATAAATTCTGTCTCCAAGACCTGATTTGAATCAATGCTCTAACCTTTCTCATAACCTTCTAACTCATAAATATTATCCAATGGGGCAAATTCTTCTCTCATTTCTGCTTTTCTGTTGAACATAAAAACATATTTTAACCTGTTTGAGGTTCTTATTTGCAAATTACNTCCAAGACCTGATTTGAATCAATGCTCTAACCTTTCTCATAACCTTCTAACTCATAAATATTATCCAATGGGGCAAATTCTTCTCTCATTTCTGCTTTTCTGTTGAACATAAAAACATATTTTAACCTGTTTGACGTTCTTATTTGCAAATTACATATCACTATTCCACATGCAACATCTTTCTTGTAGAATCCCTTTGCTGGATTCTTCCTTTGTGTTCTTTTAACCAAAGTGCATCAACATTGATGTTACAGGTCAGACCAATACTGTTCTTCCAAAGTTAATTTTTAATTTTTTTTAATAAGTCAACATTACCATTGCTTGGTAATACTTGAAATGTTTGTCTTTAGTTTCACATGGATTAAGGTTAGATTAAGGTTGGATTAAGGTTAGAGTGGACTTTGTGGTTTTTAGTTATTACAAAGTATGGAGGTAAAAGGTCCAATATGCAAACCAATATAAATACTTCATTTGAGTAAGGATCTCAGTTCTAGAATATTTTTCATCAAAAACTCTTTAATATCAAAGTACAATTTTATCTTGCTCTGCTGGATGATTTGTCCGTATATTGAACCCTATTTTTATCAGCAGCCCTCACCTAACAGATGGCAAATATCAATGCCACTGAGAACTGACATATTAATAAGCTGTAAGACTTGCCATCAGTGTCCAACTTGTCTCATGACTAGCTCTGTGCATAGTATTTGCCACAATTTCCTGCTGCTCTATGACCAATCTAGAGCGCAAAGCCACATGGTAGAGATGAACAACCTTATATTACATCCTCTCCAATGCCAGCCGGATTTTTCATTCCAGCTACAATTCACACTGTTGACTGTTGCGTTGATGCCAGGTTTTCCTGCATCCTAACCGGGTCACGTGGCAAACCCTTATCAAGCAAAATCCCCTGCATTTGCATATGATAGAGCTATGCAGTTCTGGTAATCAATGGAGTGCATGTACTGCTTCTTAATAAAATCTCAAGCTTGTTCTATCAATCCTTCAAGGTGAAAAATCTATTTTTGATTCTACTCCTCCTTCATTGCTCTTTACGTCTCGTTTTGATCAAGAGCTATGCCCTTTTTCATGATCAGTGTGTGGCAGAGTGTTAAAACATTTACCACTTAATGATTGTTGGAGCGATGTATATGAAAACATGCCAACATGTAAATGAGTCTCACCCTATAAATATTTCTGAAATTATATCCTCAGTTAAACGGTTCCTAATCATATGACTCCATTCAAATTCTACCTTTTTAAACATCTACAGCCGTGGCTAGACCTGACATTGGTCCACACACATGCAATTATCAATGACAATTAAGAGAAAAAGGAATCCTCTAAGTTATAGTTTGAAGGCTGCTATTCCTTTTTAAATATTTTCCAAAAGAAACATCAGTAAAAAATTGTTAGGTGTGTAGATTAATATTCTAGAATGAAAACAAAGAAGAGAATTATATAATGTAGAATAATCGGAACACAGCGGGAAGAGGTAGAGGACTCTCAGGATTCCTTTACTCTTCCATCTCAACTTTAAAGGTACTGACTTGCAATAAATGGACAGAAATTAGCATACAATCCCCAGTTTTGTACATAAACCAACAATCATTTAGTCTGCTTAATATTCTTGCTGAGGAAGAGTTACATTTTAAGTCAGTGCGAATAAATTACTCTTATTCACGTAATACTTTGAAGACCCACAGGCCCGAAGACCCACAGGCCCAAAAACCAAAGCCTTTGTCACACAACTATATACAGATCTATGGACCTCATCAACCACGTTCCAAGCAGAGCTCTGAGAGAGGAAACTTTGAGAGGAGAGCCATGAAAACAGGAACAAATGTTTGGCACTCTGCTCTATTAAATGAGAGGCTATGAAGTTTAAATCTATCTTATCACAGGGAGCAGTCAGAGAGCTTGAGAAAGGCTTTGACAGCAAAAGAGAATATCCAGCAGTTTGCCATATATTAATAACAGGTTGCCCTTTTAAAAAATAACCTTCTCCTCTTCAGAGCAACAGATTTTTTTCAGGTTTTCAGTCATAGTAGCATAGAGGTTTTGCTTTTGTTTTGGCTCCAGGAAAATGGTATGCTAAAATGCATATTTATGCTAAAATGCATATTTATCTACAGAATGTTGTTACTGACTTGGTATCTAACAATAGATTTAGGATCTACCAGCAAGTTAACATCTTTAAGAGTAGCTGGAAGACTTTTGTTGCTATCTGTCAAATCTCTGATTGAGGCTGCAAGATGAGAAAAGTATTTTCTATTAAAAATATTTTCACACAAATGGATAGTATTTTTAGAGATGTGCTCATTATAAGATAACCAGTTATTTGAAAAGATTTCAAAACCATTTCCATCATTGCACTGCCTTGAATTAGTTTAAGCTACAGTGGAACTAAAATGTTCTTTGGTCAGGTTATGGGCTTGGTAAAAAGCGCTCAGTTTAGTTTCACCAAGAAACTGTATTCATACACAACCTTGTTTTCCATATATAACAGAGAACTGAATGTAGTGACAACAGAGGAAGCCTGAATCTGACTTACTGAAGCATTCAAGCATTGTGAACAAGTGATATAGTAATTTCAACAAACTTTCTGCAATCTAGCTAATTTATTCGCAGATTGGAGGAAATAAACACATTCTAAAGCTGTAATACATAATAAAGGCATTCTAGAAACATAAAGAAGGATCTTGAGTATTACCAATGTAGTTACAATGGTTAATGACCATGCTATTGGTGCTGCCAACCAGTACAAGCTACTTAGAATTATCAATATAGTTTATCTATTCTGGATAGAGAAGAGAATAGAAGCCAAAGAAATCACATTTTTTTTTCTCTGATGAAGGCAAGGTGCCATGAAAAAGCTATTCATAGCTAAATTTCTTAGTTAATAGTTTACTGTGACTTATTATGTGGTTCTTTTCACAGAAACACTGCAGTAAAACTGTTTATAGTGAAATTTAAAACACTAACTTGTTAAATATTTTTCAAAGATTATTGAAATTATGATTATTTGGTATCAGATCAGCCTCTAGAAATGCCAAACAAAGTTCCATTAAGCCAATTATATTCATATAGTAAGCAGTCATCCCTCCTCACACAAACTTGTAAGCTAGAAAATGAAACAAAACAAAAGTTGAAGATAAAATTGTGTTTTGGTAACATAGAAATGGGGACAAAAAAGGGAAATTGGGACACAAGAATTAAATGATCTACTCATGGTTAGAGGAGGAGTCAATAGCAAACCTGCTAAATAAATCTAAATTCTTCATTGGCATTACTGAGGACCCATCCTTCCCACTCACATCTCTTGCCATCTACATTTTTTTAAATGAGTTAGTTTGATGGAAAAAGGCATTGTCAAATGTCATAGCCCAAAACTTTTCCTATCCTTTGATACTTCTGTAGTTTGTTACTATTGCCTAACAACAATAAAAATCTGGAGTTTCATTTAAAGCAAAATCTTAATTTAGAATAATTTTCATGTATTTATTTTAGATAGAGCAATCTCTGAATAAAAACAACAAACTAAGGGTAAATCATTATCTTCTCAAAACTTTTTTTTTCCCTAGCTCTTTTTCCTCAAATGATCTCTTGAGATCATAACCTATGATATTGTAAATCTTTGACAAGTGAAATACTGGAAACCTTTTTACCAAGCAGTCTACTTAATTTCTTTTTTTTCCCCTCACAAAACTTAGTAACATCTTTGCTCAAAATCTAAAGTAATATCGTGTTTTAGAAAGCCAAGTAATCAGTAGGTCTCCATACAGATACGTCACCTGTGTTTATCCTGTAACAGAATTAGAGCATTGCTTCTTATAGATGTTTCTATCACAAGTGTTTATGGGCTTTTACTGTATACCCCTTTTGATAATTTTTCTGGAGGATAATATCAGATCTTTTACATTTTAAATTAGTGTTTCTTAAATCCAAATAAATTAAATACCTACTCACAGCAATATCTACCTGTATACTTGTTCGAATGCTAAAATACCAGAGATAAAAGATAGTTTTTAAATATTACTGAGAGAAAATGTCTCCCTTCCTTTTTGTTGTCTTCTCAATTATCTGTGAAACTAGCAACTGAATTAGAATGTATTCTTAGAGAAAGATAAGTTTTCAGGCTTATCTAGGTGTATGAACATGACTAAATTTTACAACATAAATAAACCAGGGGAGGGATTGCATTTCTGCACTTCCTTATTAGTGAATTACTATGGTAATGCAAACTAATTTTTTTTACAATCTTAAAAACCAAATAAATAAACAATACCCACCAACCCCCCTCCTCCCCCGAGCCTATGGACATTCCTTTTTTCACCTTAAATATTCAATTTTGCTCGCAGAATAGGAGAATAAGCTGCTGCCCCCACCAGCTCTTTTTCTTCTGCAGCTCTAGGAGAAAAAAAGTGGCTTAAGGAATAGAAACAGTCAACCATTTTCCTGTAAACGCTACTCTAAACTGATTCCATTGCTCTAATAGGACTCAAGAAAATGGCACCGTAACATCGAACATCCTGCACCATTGCTCCGTAATATACAACTCTAGGGACACATCAACCAGCTACAAAATGTGTAGGACATGCCTTTGAAAAACTTGCACTGATCATCAGGGTCCTTTTTTTGTATAAAATTAGATGTCCCTTTAGCTGTTATTAAGCAATTAAGTACATTGTAGTTAAACACTTTCTGAAGAATGGCTATAACTATAAAAGTGACTGCGATTTATGTGTTTCCTGGACTACAGGAATAAGTGAAGATCGAAAGCAGATGAGAAGGCCAAGGGAAGCAACTCCATCTCATCAAAAGCAAATATTTATAAGTCTAAAAATATGCATTGCAACAACAAAACCAATCCTAAACCATTTGCCTTAAATCAGTCCACCCTGCATGTCCTAGCACAAAGACGTCCAGCCTAGCTTGAATATGGGAAATATTTTGCCCTCAAACTCTGCATGTACAAAATTAACTTGCTTCATTTTCCCCTCAACAAGGTATTTTACTTCCAACTGCCAGTTTTGCTATCTGTAAAGCACAGAACCTCCAAGAGTACTCTAAAGCCTGAATACACAGATACTAATTTTCTGAATGATCACTTTGGAGGCCAGAGAGAGTAAGAGAAAGGACAAGAGGGACATTTCCCAAGTTATTCAGTGGAGAAGCCTAATTAGAGTCTTGCCTGAAAGCTTAAACAACATCATTTATTTTGAAGTTTTTATTACAACAGAAAACAAAATGCCCACACATTCCCTATTATATAGCACAGTGACAGTTCTCTGTGCCAAGATCCTTGCACTATACGATTACCAGGAAACACCATGGTTTCTCTAGCAAATGTTTCATTTGTTCCAGCAACAAAACCTCAAAGACCAGAGAAAATATTTGGCTCAATGTATAAAAAATACATTGAAAAAAAATCCACAGCAGTGACCTCAGAGTAAAATTTAAAAAATATAATTTTAGAGCCTACTCACTCCAGCAAGCGAATCTGAATTGTATTCCACATCCACAGAACCAAAAGAGCAGAATTTTACCAGTCATGTTACCATCAGATTAACTTGGCCAATGCTGCTGACGTTACAGGAATCTGAGAAAATGGGTAAGATAGGTATGGAAGGTAGTATTCCTACCTTCAATGTACTTGACAGGTAGTAAAGAAGGAAATTTCAGTAACATACTAGATACAGGGAAATTAATATTTAAATATTAATATATCATTGGCTGTATATACTCCACATCTCAAACACAGAACCTATGTCAGTGAACATATTTACCAATTAAAAATTAATTTTACTACATGGCCAATAACATATTAGGTAATTAGGTAATGGGCTAATTACCATATACTTAAATACCTATGCTGAAAACGAGCTTATGAACGATTGTAAAAATCAATGCTGAAATTTCCAATAGCATACATATGCAGATTTCTGCATATTTAACTAGTACTCTTTTATTTCTGAAGTGCCAATAAATTAGAGGAAATTTTGTTTCACATTAGTTTATATGATGAGGCAGTACATACAAAGTCCAACAATTACAGTGATAGAAGTAATTAGGCTTTCAATTCCACAATGTTCTCAGTGATAAGTGGCATGCATGATTATCTCTGATTCTATCTATCTGCTTAAATTTTAATGAATGTCATGTATGTATGCGGATTTTAATTGACAATAAAAACGTAGATTTATTAACTGTTTTCAACTTTATTAGTTAAACTTGTTGTGCTATGTTAATGATCCTAATGCATGCTAATGGAGATTTCTTAGAACATTGTTGAATGCGCTCGCTGTTGTATACTTAGACAGGTTAATTGAGAGCTATGACAGTTAAAAGTTAAACTGTTAAATATGAAAGAAACCATTCTGACTGTGCATTAAAGTAAATGAGAATCCATAATAAAGTCATAACACAGCAGGTAACCTACCCTGTTGCGGACAATGCAAGTACTAATAGCATCCCAGAAAATTTGTTAGAATTACAATAAGTAATTCACCAGTAGTTCAAATGGCTCCTTTTTTTTTTTTTTGTATACTACAAATATAAGATATCATTTGTTATACTTTTATATGAAATCTTGAATGGTATGGCAAATTTGGGTGTGAGAAGTGGAGATTTTACAAAACTTAGCATATGTCATAACTATAATGTCTTAAATATTATATTTAACTTTTTAAAAAAAATATTTTTAGAATTATGTGTCTGGGTATGATAAGAAAAAATTGTGTCCATTTTGTCCCAGTGGGTAGACTACTTTACTCCACCAAATGTTTTTTCTCAGAACTAGGTAATCTTATTTTACAGACTCATAAACCAACAAAGACATTTTTTAGTAGAGATAGAGCAAGTAACTTGAAAATATCAATATCAATGTCGACCTTGATGTATGTGAAATTTCATTATGCATTTCATTTTATGTATTTATTTATATTAATTTTTATATTAGAAAATTTCACACAAAAGATCAGTTTTCAAAACACTTGTATCCTTCCATTTTTTTAGTTAAAAAAAGGATATTCACACACACCCCCATATGCTGTTATTACCTACAAAATGCTGTAGTAATCATTCAGTCAATATAGTGAATCAATGCAGCCTTTTTCACAATAACTGGTGAACTAGCACTATGGCCTCATTGAAAATGTACTAACAATTCACTTATGATTGCTATGGAAGAAATGGCATTAGAGTAATATCATTAGTCATAACATATGCTTAGGGGTTTTTTGTTTATTTAAACACATTTAATTAAAGCATATAGAAGAAGGGACAGATGAGTAGAGGTCTATTTCCAGGGAAAATAATGAGGAAAAGATTAACATGATTTTGTTTTTATTACTGTGCTTGCATGCATGGACTGACATCCCTTAATAGTTTTATGTTTTCACTGATGTTTTCTTTGCCATCTTTCATTTGCAAGCCTTTTGGCATCTAAAACACCCTGGGCAACAACTTTCTAACATTTGTCATCTAGAAAAATGTATTGCACTCAAACACTGAAGGACCAGAGGCCACAAGTCACACTTCATTTAACATCTATTACACCACTCTTACTTCCCCTG
Organism: Steatornis caripensis; assembly: GCA_013398225.1. Classification (NCBI taxonomy): domain Eukaryota; kingdom Metazoa; phylum Chordata; class Aves; order Caprimulgiformes; family Steatornithidae; genus Steatornis; species Steatornis caripensis. The sequence goes on along the minus strand of VZSC01002098.1, from coordinate 91,683 downwards.
CCTGTCCTCTCCCTTACTTTCTTTTTTCTCTAGTAGGCACAGCGGCAGTCTCCATTGAAGGTTTATGCACCCCTTCAGAGAAGTGGTTTTGGCCTCTTTTGCTATGTCATTCTGCAAATTAATCTTTGAACCAACCCATTCTTTTAAAATTCATGAATTTAATTAATGTCATATCCTGTTGCCTGTCTCACTAGAGTTAGAACATTCATTTAGTGTTACTGGCCATAGCTTTTTCTCATTGATAGCAGTAATGAAAAACAAACGGTGGGGTTTTTTTGTTGGGTTTTTTTTGTGTTTGTTTATTTGTTTCCTCTTATTTCACATCAGAGAAAAGAGTGCAAAACTAAAATATAACATACTGCCAGATGCCTATTTTAGAATAATTTGTTACTGAATATGGTTTTTCAAGACAGCTTACATAAATAGGTATCTAATTGGTTGTCACAAGGTACGCTTGCAGCTGTCATCATTAAGTATTTTCTAGGTAAATTAAACCTAGTACAAGGACAATGAAATTCTACAAAATTCTCTTTTTTTATTGATTACCCAAATATTTTCAGGAGACATACCTGATCAGAAAAAAAACACCAGTTAATTTCCTTCTCTTATATTTGATTACCCTTTTTTCTCATCTTCTCCTCATTTTCTTTCTTTGTGGGTTTTTTTTTCTAGAAGGTATAAATAACCACAAACAAGAGAGAGCAAGATTTTATGAGGTGAGACCAAGGTGGAGAGATTTCAGAGCAGTTAGTTATCTCATCTGGAAACGTGTCCACAGTTGCATGACAACAATTACATGCAGCTCACATGTAGGACAGCTCAGCCACTCTAGCACTCTTGGAAACACAGCTATGTGGACACATTACAGGGAGAGAGATGCCTTGGCTGGTATACGGGATCCTTTTGAAGGTCTAAGGTCTTGACACGCCAAGGGAAGTGTATGCAGTGGATGCACAGCCTCAGCATATCATTCATCTGTGGATATTATAGTTCAGTTTGGCTGACAGGCACAGTGCTGCTGAACTCTTTTTTAGGTTTCCGTGATGATACAGGAAGGCAGGTGGGACTCAGTGTCACAGCATTCTCAATTTCTTCATAATAAAGTAAAAAATTCAGAAAATCAAACTATGAAACAGTATTTGCAGGCAAAGGTAGCCTTAATGTTATCAAAGTAAGTTTTCCTTCCACAGTGATAACACAACAGAAACATTTTAGGTTAAAGAAAAAGGAAATACAGCTATTATGTAAAACACATGTTATTTAAGTAAACAGAAAACATGAGGTAGGATCCCAGTGGGAGATATATTGGAATTTAATCATGGATTACAAAAAAACCTTTAGAATTTCCCCGAAAAGGTTTTAGAGAGAAGATACAAACAAATCTCATCAAATTAATCTCTTCATTGTTCCTAATCTCCTGTGCTGTCATAAGATTACCAATGCTTGATCTCATATCAGATATTAAATTTCACCTCTACACGATGGCTTGTTGGAGAAAGGGGTGGCAGACAAAACAGAACAAATGAGATAAAATTTTTTGCTACTTTCGTGTTCGAGATTTTTCTCTCCTAGCCCATTATTAAGTAGCCACAGGAGCTTCTATGAAGGAGGAATTGATGCAAAGAGTATCACAGCTGGAAGACACAGGTCACACTAAATAATAATTCATCTTAGGAACATAAGTGTTACACTCAACATGGAACAGGTCCAGGAAACAGGTGATACTTTCACACATTTACTGTGAAGATTTTTGATTATAAACATGATGCAAAACGGGCAGCAGCAGCAGCATCTTTATGGTCTGTGTTGTTAACCTTTCCATTTGTTTGAACAAATCAGGGTAGGGAAGACCAGATCTGAAGTTCTGCAATATCCTGGAAGATTTTATGAATAACATAAAATGATGAGATACACACACACCATCATCACCACCACCACTCCCTCCCACCCCTCCCCACCTCCCCCACCCCAAATCTGTACTCTCACATACCCTGGAAAAGCCTGCTTTAAACATGGTTTTTAGTTCTCAGTTTCTGGAAAGTGTTTATGTTCATATAGGTCTCTCTAGCTTCTTAATCTCTCTTTTTTTAAAAAAAATTCTACAAAGTGTTTTGTTTAGAAGGAGCATAGTATTTTTGTCTCCATTTTTGTAGCAGTGCCCTGGGAGGCTGTCTCTGTGTCTGCAGGTCCTTTGGGTTCTGAGAGAACAAATTCCTTTCTTCATCAGCCAAAAGAGAGGTCCAAACAGTATGTGGAAGTGAGAATGATTGCCAGAAAGTAAAATGTAAAGAACAAAAATAGACAAAGACAAGGACCATGGAGTTGTATTTTTTTTAATCCATTCAACCATCTCAGGTTTGGATTAAGCATAAATCTTCATTCAAATGGGATAGGATGAAGGCACCGCATATAATATCTCTGCTGTACAACTAGGCTATTCAGCTGCACAGGTAGAAGAGAAATTCAGTGCAACTAAATAAGAAGGTTTTAAATGAAGTCTTGCTCTGGCTTGTAGCTGACAATTGATACAGTGCTAACAGATAGGTGGGACTGTCTACAACAAAAATAAGTCTAACACATGTACAGTTTGTGTTTACCTACTGTACTGTGCGGTATTTACTTTATTGTAATAACTGTTTAATGTGAAACACCCAGAGGTACTTTTACAAAAGTACTCAGCTTTCAGAATCATCACTTAAATACCTTAAATTGGTACTTCTGGGAAGTCTCACCTTTCAAAGATTCTCACATTAGTCATACAAAATTTCAGGTGGTAATATGGAAACAGCATCAGTCTTCTCACTGCAGCTCAGTGATTCTTAAATGAATTTCAGTTCAAGAATCCTAGATGTATGATTAAGTCAGACTTCTGGTTCCCAACACATCATATTTTTACAGATCCCTGGACACATTGGTGGTACAATCACTAGGTCTACTTCTCTGCTAAAGTAGGCAAGATTGGCTCGTTGAGTTCAGCTTTTGTTTCTACTTTACACTTTTTAAAGACAAGCTTCTAGTCTACAATTTGCAGAACTGCAATTTCAAAGACTGTCAACGACAAATCTTCAGAAAGTAAAGACTTCAGAAATCTGCTAGCAGGGCCAAAGAATCCTCAACTTTCTTCTACAGTTATAGTCTGACATTTCTCAAGACCAAGAAGCAGAGTAGGATTCTCATATATAATAACATCCAAATAGTTAGGATGTTCAACAATGAACTATGAAGATTGCCTGATCATAAGCTGCACAGTGGGATATCAGCACATTGAATTTTTTTTTTTTTTTTAATTCTGGACTCAAATGTTCTGACTCAATATGCAGTATTTCCTTACACCATTCAACTGAAAACATATGGGCAATAGAGCAACTTCACAAAATAACCTTTTTAAGTATCACAGCACTTGATAAAGGAATTGGATCTGAAATAGAAGAAAATCTAGTATTCCCATCATAGACACTACTAAAGATTTGCTTCAATGAACTCTCTTAGATAAAATGGGCTCACATGAAAAGCATTAAAAATTGCAAAATACTATATACAGACAAAAATAAGCCAAAGCTGGTAAGGCAGCTTGAAAATTCCCCCTCTCCCTGTGTGGCCTCAGGGCTATTGCTAGCATACGATTATGGTCACCAACCCCGGCCTTGCATTTCAAACCTGAAGTTTGAAGTCCTGGGTAAAGAAAATACTCCTCTGAAGTAATAAATAGTAAATATATTGTTAGGGGAATATTTTTAAGAGTAAATATGAAAATTATTTAAAGGTAGAGGAAATTAAGAATCACTATATCTGGGCACGGAATAGGAGTTTTTTAGAATAAATGCTTAAGCAGTTGTAAGAGACTGCATAGGTGAAAACTACACCGCTGCAACAGCATGTTTGTCTCAACATTGCTGACACCACTGCTATGGCAGGAGATCCATCAATGGACACCATCGCCACAGCATGTTTGTCAACCCGGCTTTGTCTCAACATCGCTGACACCACCAACATGGCAGGATGTTTACGGGACAGGAAAACAACCACCGGACACCACTGGCACAGATGTTTCCCGAGAAACTTAACCAAACCCCTGTGCATGTGCCCAGACCAGGGGTTGGGGAGATTGAGGGGCCTGGAGACCCCTGAGGACCACCTAAAGCTCCTGGGGACCCCCTAGGGACGGTATTGGGCATGCGTACCACTGCTGGGTGGAAGGGGTGGTTAAGCAGAACAGCAGCGTCACAACCCTATAAAAGAACGGAACCAACCAACATCAGACAGAATGTTCTCCCACAGGACTTGAAAACAAATCAGACTGTCAGGACGCTGCAGCTCTGGGGTGGTAATTATTGCACGCCTTCATCCTTTCCTCTTTCTTTCCTTCCTTTCTCTCTTTATCTCTCGCTCACTCCTTTGCATTTGCAAACCTGTCGGCAGGCAAATAAACTTCCTTGGCGCTTGACTCCATTTTGAGTCTTAATTCTGTTCCCGAGAATACGAGCAAAACCTTCCTCTGGTCTTTGACCGGACAGTATATGACAGCAGTATGCAATACCCAGATACGAGTTTTCAAGTACATCAAGTACAAGAAAGCATCAGAGATTGAGGGAGAAGGAGGGAGGGAAGGAAGGATACTTGAAAGCATCTTGCTATGGCTTCCAAAATCAACCTCACTTTAGGCTTGTGCCAAAAACCTATCAACCTAATAGCAAACAGCTATTTAGTTGACTGGATTGAAGGTGTTTGCTGATTGTGTCTCCCTGTGTATTTGTTATAGCAACTGTGGGGTTTAATCACAGGAGTACAATAGGCAGCTGGATTTAGGTGGATCTCTGAGGTAACAGTGATTACATGCCTGCAGAAAAGATTAGAGCAGAGACTCTACTCGGATATGTTTTCAATCCACTGACTTGAACAGACATTCACGGACTCCATCACTTACTTTGAAGAGATGGTTGATGACTATTCTCATTGCTGTACTGCTTATTCTGAATGCAGAAGAGGGGACCAGCACAGACTATGGCTCAACAAAACTAATTTGACTTTCTTTTGCATTGTGATATGGGATTCCTCTCCTCTTTATAAACAACATGATGTGACCACAGCACTTAAGTATAACATTACTAAACTTAACACAGTGAAAAACATAGTCAGCATTTCAGAGAAATCAGAAACTGGCTAATATCATTAAAAGGAAGTAAGGCAAAATATGGTATGATATACCAGCCCTGGATGGCAAAATAGAGTAAGCATGCTTAAATGCAAAAAAACACCAGTTACTATTGGTTGAAGTTCTAGCCCTAGTTGTTTGCAGTTTTTTTATTCCCTTCTTTTTTGCGAGAGGCTATTAAGAAACAAAATTACTGAAAATATAGTCCAAGGAAAATGGCATCAGTGTTGTTTCCCTCTTCCCTCAACTCCACACTGTGATATAGTTTCCAGAGCTGAAAGTGTACTAGTGTCCTGGTTTGGGCCAGGACAGAACCGATTTTCTTTTAGTAACTTTGCTTTGTAGTTAAGTCTCTTCTGAGAAGCTGCACTCTCTGAAATTAACTGCATGTTTTTCCAGACAGGAGCTGCTTCTAGCAGCGATAAGGCTCGGTGTTTATAGTTAGTGCTGGAACATCAGTAGGAATGGTAT
>VZSC01002098.1:44155-85748 GCA_013398225.1 Steatornis caripensis | reverse complement strand
GTCCGGGTGACGTATTTGTCATCGGGGTTGGGGGGGAGCTCAATATCTGTTTTGTACATATTTGTATATTTGTATATATTTCATTATTATTATTATTATACATTATTATAGTAGTTAGATTAAAGCTGTTTTAACTTTTCTAACCCATAAGTCTCTTTCCCTTTTCTCTTTCCCTCCCCCAGCTTCGGGGAGGGAGGGGGTTAACAAAGAGCTTCTGTCATTCGCTTAATAGCCAGCCCATCTTTAAACCACGACAACTAGTAGCAAATTATTCTTTTGTGACTCAACTTCAGGTAAGAGGTAATATTTTGTCATGAAATAAATACTGACTAAGACTCAGGAAACAGTAGAACTGGGCTGTTTGAAGTTTGCAGATGCCAGGTAATACATCTTCAAAGCAATCTTTGCATCTGGGAAGCAATAATGTCATCTACTTTTACACATTGCTTTGTCCCAACTAACTGTACTATAGACAGGAGAGTTCAATGCTATTATGGACAGCTGATTGAAAACTTCTGTTCAACATGCAAGAGAAATAAAAGTAGTAAGGTGCCAGGCAAAAAATCTGCATCATTTTCCTAGATTGTGTCTATATTATGAATGCAGGTAAGAACAGTAAGAGCCAATAAAATAAAAAGCTATCAACAGTGGAAACTAAGACATGGGAATCCTTCTAGTTGATGACATTTAGTCAATCAATCAAATCCACAGCTTCAAGATATGTTTAGAAGGGCAAGTGGGCAGATGCCTAATGTATACTTTCCTTTGCTCCTGATCTCTTTTTATTTCGGTCAGCCATCAATATCTCAGGTATGATTTTGTTACATCAAGAAGCACTATCAGTAAGTGAGTGGAGTTTTCCCTTCTGCAGTTTAGTCAGTAGCCAAACAGGTAACAAAAACAATATAATTTGGATTATGTATCTCAAAGAAGGGACACTCCTTGACCAATTATTCAGGAACAGTGAACTTACAAACAGCTCTGCAAAGAGCAATAAAATATAAGAATGAGCCTCCAAAGGTAAAAAAATGGACAAAGAAACCAAACCCCAAAGAACTTCTACAACAGTTGAATCTCTGCTGAGTAAAATCTTTGTCTCCCTGGTGTCAACAAATATTTCAGTGTGCTAAAACTTTGCACATCTGCTGCTGCTACTGTAAACTGGAAAGACATCTTTAACATGATTAGATAATGGAGATAAGCCATGTACCCTAATAAGGAGGTTTAAATTTTTCTAAACAGAAATGCTATACTTTGAAACAGATCTAATATTTTATCAGACAGCTCTTGGTTACCTGTGGGCTCTTTTGTCTTGCTCTTCGTCCCCTTTTCAGAATTTTTTCTGCTGTATTTTGATTCCTGGTTAGACCCAAATCTCCTGATACAGATTCTTCAGCCTCATTGTTTGTGCTTCAAAATCATAAGGAACCTAAACCCAGTTAGAATTTCTTTCATATTCACGATTATTTCAGTTTTCTGTGTATTAACTATATCAAAACATAGGTCTTCATAGTTAGTATCTGAATTTTTGTTCTTAGGACTTATTGCATTGGACCAAATTTTGTTCTGATAAAATCACCTACAAACATATCAGTTCAAAATAATAATGAAAGTAAAATTTGTTATTTTGTGAATCACTAGACTAAAATAATTAGAATTATCTTACTTTGTTTAGAATTTAATTCCTGGGTATGCTACAAGCTTTCTTCAATAGGGAGTTAACTTGACAATCATCCCTGACATCAAAAAACACTTCAAACGGGATTTTTCCCTTTAAATGATCCCTCTAAATACAAGGCACTGGAGCCATGGAAACATAACAAATGTGCTCTACAGAGGTTTATATGTACTAAAAGAAGAATGAAGGGCCTTCTTTATATGAAAATTGTATGACCATCCATTTAACTTATTTTTATAGCAAATTCATATAAGAATATCAGATTTGTTTACCCTTACAGGAAAAATATTCTGATGTTTCATTTTGTTCTGTTCAGTTGCATTAAAAATTTGCATAAAGCAAACAAATTTTTATAACATCAAAGAAAACCTTTATAGATGAAACAAATGTATTTTTAATGTGTTCAAGCCAAACATTTTTCAAATACAGATTTTGCAAGCATAATCACTAGGAATGAATCCACAAAAAAGATTGTAGAACAGTGCTAGACCCGGGCTCCTTTAAAGTGAAGTTGTCCTTTAAATGTAATATTCACCAACTACACTTTTCTTCCTGTATGTGGAACATCATGAGGAGAGAGCTCCATGTCTCTTCTTAAAATTGTTTGAAACAGCGCATCACATCCTTTAATGTCCATTTTAGTGAAGGAAGTCAAAATAATTCTAAAATTCTTAACTATATTTGTGACATTATTGCTATAATTTCAAAAGATTTCTCACATGAAAAGCACCAACAAATCAGCAGCTTCTAATTGAGTTCTAGTGCTTAAAATCTAAAGATAATTCATTGAAATTATAGAACATACCTTAAGGAATCAACACCAATTTAACATGTCAGATTGATCAGATTTACTATATGGATTTTTTTTCAATTTAAAAAGTTTTCAGTTTAAACAAATAGCAGTTTAGAAAGTCACTTCAGCAGTAAGGAGGGACATGGAGACTTTTGTACTTAATTTCTGAGGTTCAGAGGTGTCTAACAAATTTGAGAACTCTGAAATCCTTTACAAATATTGGTATTCCAGAAGTCCAGATATAGTGAACTACCTAAAGTTCATGGCATATTTAGATGTCTTCTACCCTGACTTGTGTATGGCATAGGCAAAAATTAGAATCTTTTTAAGTCTTTGGTCTTCACTCTTTACATCTGTAACCTAGAAATGAGGGTAAGCTAAACTTTCTCTGCCTCTTTATGACATTGGTAATTGAATTAATACACTAAATTCATAAATTAACAAAGCCATCTTGATGTTTGTTTTCATGTCCAGATCAATACAATGAATCTTATTTAACTATTACTGAAGTAGTATTCTGCAAAATAATAACATGCTGTTCTTCTTCAAATCCATCAGGCTTGCACTCTTCAAAGATAGACATGGGGGTGGAGGGTGCTTGGAGGTCAGGGTGTTATTTCAGTTGTGTACTTGTCAAGGAAAAGACTTGAGATTTGCTATAGAAGATGTAGATGCTACTCTGGATATCTGTAAGATATTACAGCCTTGAAACAACATCTTCCCCCTACCTCTTAGAAGTAATCCTCTGGCACAAAATTCTTGTTTTCAAACCTTAAGAAAGTGTGTATGGATCATGGGTCAAGATCTAAAAACAAAATCAAAAGTCTGACCCAGTTCTAGCATCAGGTTTTCAGTTTTTTAGTTGTTCTTGATTCTAAACACTTATTAGTTTTAGATGGTTGCAATTGTTCAATCTAATTTTGCTTTGGTGCTCTTGTGAGGAAATTGAGGAAAAAAACACAGAGTTCCGGCCACTGAGACTGCAATGACAAAAGTCCATTCTGATTCAGATCAACCAAATCTACGTCACCCTAGGTGAAAACAAATAACAAAGCACAGTTGTAGAATGAGAGAAGGAGTGGCAGCTTGCCTATACTTATGAACATCTCTGAAGGAAAACAGAAGTTGACGTGGCACTGTCACTAGGTACTGGGAGTCAAAACCGTAAGAGAAACTCTTTNTAGTTTTAGATGGTTGCAATTGTTCAATCTAATTTTGCTTTGGTGCTCTTATGAGGAAATTGAGGAAAAAAACACAGAGTTCCGGCCACTGAGACTGCAATGACAAAAGTCCATTCTGATTCAGATCAACCAAATCTACGTCACCCTAGGTGAAAACAAATAACAAAGCACAGTTGTAGAATGAGAGAAGGAGTGGCAGCTTGCCTATACTTATGAACATCTCTGAAGGAAAACAGAAGTTGACGTGGCACTGTCACTAGGTACTGGGAGTCAAAACCATAAAAGAAACTCTTTGTTCACCCTCTTAGGGCTGTTTGTCCTCTGCAGTCCAGCCCTTCTCATAAGCGTTACAAAGAAAAGAGCTCTACGTTTGAATATACAGTCCTGAAAAACAATGTTTCTTTCATTTGGTGAAATATTTGCAAAAAAAAAAAAAAAAACAACCCACCACAGCCCACAACAAAGAAACCCAGGTCACAGCAGTGGTAGCTGTTTTAAAAATAAGGGATGTGACTTATGTTAAATTATTAAGTAAGAAGCAATGATGAGATCACCCACTACCAGTGAGCCATCATGTAAGAATGGCTTTTGATAACTAATAACCCTGTGTGAAAGGCTCTTTATCCAATTTCAATTCTGTTTTGCCTTCTCTCCTTTCATTCATCCTTTCTTAGTTTAGAAAGCAACTTTCACAGGCAACAGGAAATATTCTAGTGAGTTTCATGTATCTAATGAATGCTGATAAGTTATTTTTCTGCCCTACTGGATACCTGGAACTAAGCATCAATCTGAGAACAAAATAACAGAAGTTTATTATATTCAAAGATATTAGCATTGAAATTCTACTCTGCTGTTACAGAAAACTGTCCTGTAATAGTTATTTAAAATTTATATCATTTGTTGCAGATATAAACTTTTCCTTTGAGAATTTTGAAAAAGACAGAAAACACAGAAAAAGTTTCCAAAGTCATGGGTCAATAAACCAAGCTCTGTTGAAGTTAATTCAGAACTCCCATTGCTTTACTTGAACAAGAGAACTTTTTTGGGCAATCAGCACAGTAATACACACCTTCAGTACTTGTGGTGAGGAGCAGAGGTAGCCATTAGCCTTCTGCTTTCCATTACCTTTGGCTAAAATAATATATTTCTCCATACTAGCTACAAACAGCTGTGGAAGTGAATTCTGCTGCTAACTGAGCAGTCCACTGTTCTGCCAGCAGACCTCCTGCAGGCTGTCAACATCACCACAAGGGTAATCAAAATCCACATGTTTAAGGTAGCACTGGGATGCTGTTATTCAGGAGAAAGATGTATATGTTTGCATACTTCCAAATTTAATTGGAAGAGAACTTAAAAGGAAGGATATCTAAGATTTTACTACTTCACGTATCCTTTCTCCCACCTTCATTGAACTGAACAATAGAATACAATTTGTCAGCTGCTTTTCAAGCTAAAACTAAATGCTTGATTTCACAAAAGTTATATGGACATTTCAGCTGATGTATCATAGACTAGCAAACAATCTGTACCTATTTCTGAATACAGGATTTAAACAGCGGTCAAATAAAACCTCGTCATTATTCCATCAGGTTGTCAAGCATGCATATAAAGAGAAAAAAAAAACCCAAGTGTGATCGTGGCCATTAAATGCAACACAATTATGAGACTTTATTGACAGAGCATACAGTTCTGAGGCAATGATGTACATAGACATTTATGTCTAATTACATACGTGCAATATATTTCAACATAAATATTGACTCAAAAGCAAGGTTAGTAAGGCTTTACTCTCATAAAGGATTAAACTACCTTCCAGTGAAAATTCATAATAAGCAATCCACTTCCATAGGTGATGCAAGTCAGAGCAGCACAACTGAAATCAGTGGAGCTATAACGATCACACAAGAAGATGACTATTAGTCTGTATTCTTTTCCTTTTCCTCTCAGAAATTCCCAGGTCAATTGTTATTACCGTAAAGTGGAAAAGCTCTGTTATCAAAGTACCAGAAGACAATATTAGCAAGACAAGTTGCCATCGTTGTCAATATAATCGTGATAAAAGACTCTAAACACAATTAAAATAATTGTATAAAATTAGTAAGTCATTAAAGTCAGAAGCAACACACTCAGGTACTACCATGCATTTGTCTGTGAAAGCTTGCAAAATACATATTTTGCTTGATCACTGAGAGATCAAAGCAGAAATGCATCCTCTGGGATTCTGTTTAAGAAATTTGTGTTGAAAATTAGGTCATACGGTCAATATATGCATGTAATTTACACAATTGTCTACAAAAATCAAGCTTAAATGTTTTTCTTCTATGTAAAAATAGGGGGGAAAGAGAGAGGAAAAAAAAGAACTGTGTCATTGTTTGGGTACTAAAAAGAAACAAACATAAGCTGTGTAACAAAACCATTGATATAAAATGTTAGGAAAATCATTTGTGCATGCTTTCGTAGGAAATAAAGAGACACTCCTTCAGCCTAATGTTTAACAGGTGTGAATTCACAGAAGGCATCACATGCAATAGAGTTAAGAGATGTGATATGAGCCGTAGCTCTGGCCCCAACTGACTTAGGAGTGAAGCTGTTAAAATCTGTAGCCTAGGTACCAGGGAGGGTATCGATAGATATGCTGCAGCACATCCAGTGTCAATGTTTTCAGGCTTCACTCCCCAGGAGCATGTTGCCACCCCTGTTTTGTGTCAGCTGTAGGGCCAGGTTGCTACACTGGGATTGCTATGCACACCTCTGTAAAGATCTGCTATTCAATTTTCCTTTCATCGTTCCCTTAATCTGCCTTTTCTTGGTCATTTGGCTGAACCCACAAGCATGCTCTCATGCCCTGTCCTTTACCCTTCAGCACTGCCAGTCTCTGGATGAAGCATGTTTAAGTAAGTGCTACAACAGCTGTTTGCTAAGCAACATGTCTGAATACCAGAGCCTAGACTGGCAAAATGTTCCCTCTACAATGAATCTATGCACAAGGAAAAAAAATTGATACAAAGGGCATGTTGGAAACTACTTGTTGTAAAATACTCTTACATCAATTTGATATATTTTAATATTTCCTTGGGGCTTATCCAGTTACCACAGTATCTTAACACTTTCACCAAAAAAACCCACAAAAAACCCCAAAAAACAGAACCCAGCATAACAGGAAAATTCACAGAGCTGTTGACATTTTCTTTCTCCGAGGGAATAGGTTCTCACCAGCTTGTTTTTATTACTAGAGGAATGGACATAAGACTCAAAGAGAATATTCCCATAACAAAAATCACTCAAGGCACTGCAATTTTTTTAAAAAAGAAATATTTATATTACATACAACAGAAAATGCTGCTTTCTTGATGTTTTGGGACACAAACACAGATTTGCTGCTCTCTCAAAAACTAAACATGAGAGAAGAACTAACTCAAATATATACTAGAATCTAGAAGAGTGAATTATGCAGAATCCCTTAAGTCCACTGTGCCGCTTCCTGTTAAAGTCAAAATAATAATAGGTTTCCTTTTCCTTGGAAAGAAAAATTGAAGATGGAAGACAGAGGTGTGACTCTGCTGCAGCTCTGCAGATAGAGACATCCCCAACTGAGGGGAAGATATTACCCTGTCTGAATCCCTTGACCTGTAGTGCTTCAAGTGCAGGGAATGCCAAGCTGAACACATAGCTCATAATTCTGTTTGAGGCGAGAAATTCCTTGCCCTTTTGTGCCCATCTTTTATGCCCCACAATTAAGGTGAGGCAATGTATAAAAAGTTCAAGCAAACTATATCTGAAGAAATACAAACTAAACTCTCATAACAGAAACAAATGCAGGAAAGGTAACATTACAAGTGGGCTCATTTAATAATCATGTAAATTATCATTGCACTCTTTGTAAATTATTAGTTTTATTAATTTTAATTATCATTAAAAATAAGTTGGCAAGTATTTTGTGTGACCTAAATTAAAACTATGGGTTGTTCAGAAGCTTGTCATGATTGTGTATTTTCTGTTCCTCCGTAAGGTATTGATGTGATGAATGGCCCCGAAAGACAACGTATACTTGGTATCATACAAATCCTCTGCTTAACACTGTATACCAAAATACCACTGTAAGGTCTGCCATTCCCCAATAACACTTCAATTTGAATATTTGAAGATACTTGAGTGGTTGACAATATGAGTAGCAAGTCATGAACAGAGAAAGCAGCTACACAAAATTTTAAAAAAATTTGCAAAATCTTGTTTTAGCTTTCTAAAGAGCAGAAAATGAACCCCTATTTCTACTGTCTCTTTCAGCTTCTTTCCTTTTTTAAAAATTTTTTGTTGGTATTGTTGCTGTTGTAATTAAGATTTTTGTGAGAGCAACTGCAGGTGAAGCTGGATCAGCTGAACAGACAAATGATGGACTAAATTACATCTGTGGGGTTTTAGATGCTGTGAACATATATTGCCTGTTTTATAGCCATAGAGAATGCACAGCACTGCAAAGTTTCTTTGATTGAGTAGTCTGGGAATTTTTCAATGTAGAAGAATGAACAGTAATCTAAATCTAAATTTCAGCCAGTTCATCTTAGCTATTTTCTCTCGAAGCCACATGCAGCTGAATCAAAAAATTCTGGTTTATGACCCTATAGCACCTCATGGAGAAACATGTACCTAGAAAGTCAATATTTTTTTAATAAACTTTTTTGTGCTCACAAAAACAAACAACATGAGCAGAGATCAAAATAGATCTCTGCATCACTTAGATATCCATGCCTTCTGTTTCAATATGCCATACTTAGCATTTTATTGCCTGTCACTTTTCCTAGTCCTATATAGTCGTCTTTCAAGAAGCATATAAATCACTGAAGAACTTCTCTGTAACTTCAGCTTACTTAGGAGACCTATCATCAATCATAATTAATGAGTCACTATGAGCACTATGACTACTATGCCTGCTGACTAGTTTTTTTCAGTGCCATAGGCAGAGACCAGGTCTCTATATTGCAAGTCAAGAGAGAAATTTAAGAGAAGCAGAATTTAGTGAGGAGTAGGAGGTAAAAAATTAATAATCAGTTAACTTGAGTAATTTCAAGACATTCATTACTAATAAATATTAGGAAATATTACCCTAATTTTAGCCTTTTGAGTCTGTACAATGTAAAGATACAAACTTTCTTCAGACTTATAAACTGTGAGAATATATGTGAGTTATTTTAGCTGACACTAGTGTATTTACTGTTCGCCTGGATTTGACTGCTAATTTGCATTTGCATGTTACCTAAAGATTAGTAGAATTTAATATGTTAAAAAGTCTAGGAGTGTAAAGATAAAGTGTATTTTATTTTCCATAATAGGAAGCCTCAGTTACCCAGGAAGGGAACTACTACATAACACAGATGACAAGTCAAGTACCAAAATTAGAAAAAGTGAACAGATTTCACATAAAACATAGACTAACACTCTTTATTTGCAGCAGACTATGATACTGGAATGAACTGAACAATGAAGTAAGGCAAATCTGCTCAAAAAAAAAGTGGTAAATTGTTCTTCTTGTTTTTCTTTGAAACATATGATGTATTTCTTTGAATATGATGGCTGTATTCCAAAGCTATAATCAATCCTGCACTACAAGTAAAGCTGGGCAGAAGAGATTTTTTTCTGTTTAAAAAAATCTAATAGACAACATATTTTTTTGAAAGCACCACATTTTTCTTGAAAAGTTCAAAGCGTTTGATTCTAGCAATCTAAACTCCAGTTTTCCACTTAAGAACCCTCACCCCCATAAAACCACTATAAAAACTTAGCGACAGCATTTAGCAAAAAAAAAGCAGAAGTTTCTGAATCTGACCTCCCTGGATGCGGGGCCCATTCCCTATCTAGACGGTGTCTGGAGAACCTGAGGTGGGTTGTGAAGTGCAGAGGGATAGAAATGGTTTTGGATAACACCAGGGAGGATGAGTCTTGCTTCCCTTTTTGTCCATAGTGCCTCTCACATCAGGAAGAAGAAGGGAAAGAGAAGCCCTGGAACAGAGGCAAGGGGAGATCAGAGGCACCAAGGGCTCATGCAAGGAGAAGGCAGCAGCAGAGGTGTTTTGGTACAGAATGATTCATTTTGACCTCTGATGTGCTGTTATAAACTGAGAATTAAAACTCTTTACTCAGAAAATAAAGCTAATAATGCACCAATGTAACTTTAGCCTCTATCCCAACCAGTGTATTATTTCAAAACACTATATTATAACACGGTCTCTGAAAATCAAAACACAAATAAGTTACTTGCTTATACATAAAGTATTTTCTCTCTGCCCTGATCCACTACTGTCAAAATCATTGTTAACCTTTCCCTGGGTTTGTTAGGAGCTGAGATCAACTCCTTATCTGTCGTATTTTCTTGCTTAGCCTGAAATTGCTGATTGCTGTTATGCATTATTGCCTTTAGGTCTGTAGAACCAGTGTTACTGAAAGCTAGCTTATTTGTGTGTATGTGTCTGCATGTCTGATCTGTATAATTATTTGCCTAAATCCCTGTTAATTACATCTGTGCTTTTTCATTAAAGAAAATAGATTGATAAGAAGTGACTGAGACCAGAAGACAATGTAGCTCCATAGCTAAACAGGGACATGATGATTATCCCTAATAATTAATAAAACAAAAATAACACGGATTGAATTTTTTGTCTGAAAGTGACTCTAAAGAACCTGAAAGCTCGAAACAAAAAATATGCCTTAATTGTAATCTAAGTACGTAGTATATGGAAGTTACTGGTTGAGAATTGGGCAGAGTCCGTTTCCAAAGTTCAATAGCACTTTTATAATTGTGCTTTCAGTCTTAATGAGATTAAAATAAATTTAAGATGAATGTAGACTACCTTTCAGATTCTGCTCAGCATGCTAGTCTTGTCTTAGGCTTAAAATACAGCTTGCAAGTTATTTTTTTAAAAATAGAAATAGCTATAGATATATGCGTATACACATATGCATTACCCATATTTAAATTGATTTATCTTAAATTACTGGAAAAAAAATAAAAGACCCAAACCCCAACCATCCATAGTGCAGAAAGGAAGCCTCCAAAATGTTCAGTCTGGAGCCCAGTTCACGAGGGGAATAATAAAGCAAACAGACAAAAGGTCCCAAAAGGTCCTCAGAGCTGCATCCTCAGCTGTAGTAAACAGTCTCTGCTAAATTACTCCATGCACTGAGTTGGTCTATATTTTGGCACGTTACTATGTGCTATCAAACCACTACACTGAACTTCAATGGGACGTAATGAACAACAGGCAATGAAACAATAAAATAATTTAAGAGTAATTATGAGAAATCTTACAAAAGCTATTTCTTCTCTCACTTTTAAAAACAGTTCACTCATCCTTAGCAAGAGATCTCTCAAATGACGAAAAACATAGCCGAAATCTTGCCACGCAGTAACTAGCTATGTCTTTTATTGCACTGTTTACAAATCTGTAATAGCATTTCTTCCATCTGTTCTGCAGTTTCCACCTATACACTCAATTTACAAAATGAAATAAATTGCTTACAAATTTGTTCCAAAGACCTTTTCCAGAGGTCTTTGAGCATATTGGCTATTATGGACAATACTCTAAAATTTGGACAAAAATAATAAAGCAAAGGGGAGAGTTTCTATGGAAAAAAGAGACTCTTAAGAAGAACAAATAGGGTTCACAAGGAAAAATGTTAAAGAAACACACATCAATTACAACTCAGCCATTGACTCTCTCTTCAACATTAAGTACAATTAGTTAACAGCTGTTTTGTTTAAAACATCAATGTAAAAAATAGCCAGTTTTCAAAAGCAGAGTTAAGTGGAATTATCGCCACACATTATATCTGACAATTTCGTGGTAAAATGATCAGTAATTTCTGAAATTAGAGGAAAAAAGTTCCCTAGGTTACTCTAGGTAGGACACTATGAAGCAATTGGGAAGTTGATTTCAAGAGGCTTAGATCCTTCTTTGAAGAAGCTGAGAATTATCTCTCTGCTCCATGTGGGTGATGAGTCTTGTCTTGCTCAACATCCCCCAGGTGTGAGCAAACATTGAAATGATAGCCACAAATCAAACTTTACATATATAAAACCTAAATTACACATGAATAATTTACATTACATCATAAAAAATACCATCACATAATTACAACTCTCTGATGTTAAAAAAGAAATGAGATAACAATCAAGTTTATTTGGAAAAAAGCTAGCATTGGTATTGAAACAAATGGTATTCCTCAAAATAAATAACTTCTAATGTTTGCTCACTGGGTGAGTAGTTATGTGTTTCTCTTTTCAGTTATCCAGGCGTTCACAATGGAAACAGATTAAAATTATTTTTATGGTAAGTCAGTCTTCTACTAAACTCTTTTTAATGCTGTGTGTGCGCTTCTCTATTTGTTTGCAACCCATGGAAAGGAGCCATAGATGAGATTTCATTTCTGTTAAACTACTATCTTTGCTATTATGGTTATTATTGCTCAAGCATGGCGCTTGCTCCCACAGTTGTACAAAAAATTCCAGTAACTTTGTTATGCATTACTACTATTACTACTGAGTAAGAGCCCAACACTTCAAAGGGCTCAGTAACTGAGAAAATACTCCAGACATTTCTGGAATTAAATAACATTGCACTTATGAATATAGCTGATGTTTCTTTCTTCATTTATAAGATGCAGTGAGTCAGAAAAGTAGCACCCGAATATGATTAAAAAGAAATGCTTTCTGACAGCCTGCTCAGCAGTGACTAGTGAACATTGAGTCACCATCATCACCCTGGCACAGCATCATTTCTGCTTGATATTTGCCATTCCATAATTAGAACAAACGACATACTTGGGACATAGCAAAATGGTTTTAGTTAACTTTCTGGTTAAACCCACTTACAGAGTCTTTAATGTTTCTGCCTCAAAAGGTAAGGTACACAATCATGATCTGTGCTGCCTCCATTTTAGAGACAACCCTACTATTATGAAAGTAAATGCCACCCTCTTGCTAACATTGGAGACTAATTAACTGCAATTCCTCCTTAGTGAAGAGGGTAAAAATCACGGTGCCTGTTCCAGCAGCTATCCTCGAAAATCAAGAGGATTAGATAATACTTTGTCTTCACTGACTCCTCAAAAATTCGTTTTTCTGTCTCTTTTTTCTTCCTTCTTTTTTTTAAAAAAAAATTGATTTCAACTTGTTTTGCTTATAAATATTATTTAAGTACTGCTTTTTGTAAAAGTGTAAAGGTCTCTGTGGTTCCTCTGGTCATAAATACATTTGCTAAGAAAATGTTTTTGAAATCCTTTTTGTTCATCCTCTGATTCAGATTTTGAGGTTTTGTCCTTTAAAAGCAAGTTATTGTAAGCAGGTCAGCTAGTGAGCTTTGATTTCAATAGCTATATTGAAAACTGACAGCTACATAGATTCATTAACTATATGGTACTGAAAGAAAATCTTTACTTCCCAATTATTTAGGCTCAATTTATTAAAGAAAAGTTCAATTTAACTTGCACTTCACCATCTATATATCTATTTAAATGCAAACACATTCACAGTGTGAGAAAAATTTCCAAAAAGGTGTTAAATAAATATGCTTGTCACCCAATGAAGTAAGACCAAAAAAAGCAATGGCCAAGGTTCACAACACTGAGATATGCCTACCTGGAGGGGAAAACATTAGTTACCACAGCACCAATATGAATTTTGCAATTCAGTTGATTGTCATCAGGATTAATAGCATAAACAAGATGCAAAAAATATCTAATCTGTTTGTAAATCAGCAACGTCTTGTGGAACTTCTTACTTTACATGTACTACTGCCTGTCTCCGGCAAAGACTGGGCAAATTAGATTCTCTCAATTCTGGTGAACAACCAGCAGCAGGGAGGGTATGAATCCAAATATTTTAGAAGCTCAGTTCTGTGAACACTCTTAAAGAGAACTCTTCTTTGGATATCTTACTGACCAGTTTTTCCATGTCTAATATGGAAAGCTTGTGAAAAACAGGAATGGGTTTTATACAGGACAGAGTTGCTCAGAAATGGACCCAGGTCATTGCTGGCTTAAATGATCCAGTGAAACCCACTCTTGTTACTGACTGATCTGGTGGCTGGCTGTAAAGAAATCTTTTTTGGTGGTGGTGGGTTTGGGGGGAGGTGTGGGGGTGGTGTTCTGTCCCAGCTCTGTAATCCATAAAGAAACAGAGATTTTAAGGTGTATTATATTACTGATTTAATAGGACTTGAGCTGTAGAGAAGAATTGCTAGAATCACTCTCTGATGTTAGTTTTAAAATCTCTTGCTGTAAGGAGCAAGGGGAATCAGGGAAGGATGTAAAGGATAAATGGAGCAGACCAATATCTGATATGTGCCATCAGCCTCACCATACTACACACATCTTGCCAGCAAAATACAGGAGGCAGAAAGCAGCTTACAGCTGCTGCTGCCCAACAGATTTCTGTAAAAAGCACAAAGTGGCTGCAGTGCAGAAAGGGGAATTTAACTATGAAGTTCTGTTAGACGTATCAAATGTGGTAGCTGAAGCCATGCATGAATCACTCAGAGATGTCAAGCTCTCTAGAAGACCTTGAGATATAAACAGGAAGAACTTAACAATTGTTGACCTGGTATTTTTTAAAAATGGAAGATATAGCCTCTAAAGTCTTCCTCTTTATTTGCATCTAGTCCAGTAGTCAGGCAGATGAGTCATAACATTGCATTAGGGCATATATGCTAGAGGAAAATTGCAAAAACTGCCTCTTGCAGCTACTGACACTCTTTGACAACTATATAGCCCTTCCATCTGTGACACATGACCTGGCTCAGGAGCACAGGCTGTTCCTGTCCCTGCAGGTGCTCCCGAAGAAGTCTGGTGCTTCCTCAATGTGTCCAGAGAGTCAAGGCTTCCTAGTTAGAAATCACGCTTATTTGCGTCTCACACACTCGATATTAATTAACAAGCCGCACAAAAGAGATCAACCCACCATGCAATGCTTTGCTACAAAAATCAACGTGGAGTCATATATTTATTTCTTATTGTGGTAAATTGTGTTGTTAACTGATACATTATTTCATCTAGATTATAGGTCTAGGTTTGATGCCCTTCCATGGAATATGTAAATCAGCATATACACACACATACAGCAACATTAACCGTAGCAGCATTAAAACATTTACATTTGAAAAATTAAAGAATTGCTGTTCCATGAGATGTTAAGGAGTAAAAGTATCCCTTGCTATATTAGCAAAGTGTCATTTTAGTCATCATCTATTGAAAATCCTGTTTTAATGTTCAGAAATATTCAATCCCTACAAGATTTTCATTCCAATCATGGAAAAACTATTCTGTGATTATAGAAATTCCTGTTTTAGAATTGTTCAGGGCCAGAATTTTATTTTGTTACATGCTGGAAAATATTCTACAAATTCTCTTTACTCTTGAAATCAGTTGTGAATTAGTCCTGCTTGGCTAGTTTTTAGTTAGATGAGAAAGAAGTGCTTTTTTCTGGCAGGATAGAATTGAAAAATTGCAAGAATTAAAATACTTATTTAACTAACAATTAGAATAACTAGATTTGTTCTGTCAACTTTAAATTTTAATATGTAATATATATCCTTGAGCTAAGCGATAGGTGCTACTCCTTCTATACACAATTATCCAAGGGCACATTAGTAATACTACTTAATAAACAGGGATAAATGTTAGTAGTTAACACACATAATCAGACTCAGTAAGGAAAAGTATCACAGTTTATTTAATGTTTCACTGAAGCTTATAAGGAATCAATAGAAAATACTTCCCTTATGTAGGAACTCAATGTTCCAGATGACTTTAGGGATTGCTTAAGATATAAATAAAATTAAGACTGCAATATCTTTGGGGCAGTAATTTCATTATGTATTTATACAGCACCAAATAAAATAAAGATTCCATCTAGATAAGATCTGTGGGTACTACAAAATACATGAATACAAGAAAACTAAAAAATCAGAAACAAGCTACGATTATCTGAGTAATTAATTTAATATTTTGTTTACTTAATATAAACTGTGAGTTTCAGATTTATTGTTTTTTCATGGAATATCTGTAACATCTATTAATGTAAATCTTATTTATAATTAAGAAACTTACTTTATTTCAAGTTTTCCCCCTGCAAACTTGGTCCCGTTTTCTTTTCATCGAACACATGTAAGTTCTATTAATGCTAATGGGAGTTTAGCCCGTACATCAAGGTAAGACAAAACCCTTTTATGCTGAAGGTTTAATTAAAGTTCTTTAAAGAGTTTCATGTGTGCTATAATGTGCTAATTATTTTCATACTTAAAAACTTGGAGGGGACTAATAGAAGTTGTCATTCTGACTAGAAAATAAAAACACTTAGAGTGTGCATGTAAGTTCACAAACAGCCCGGATTCATCTAGCTACAAAATCAGGACATAGGGGACAATATAATCCTAATTGCTTTCTGGAGAGCTTTTTTGGATTTTGTCAATGCAACACTCAGTACATGNTAAAAACACTTAGAGTGTGCATGTAAGTTCACAAACAGCCCAGAATCATCTAGCTACAAAATCAGGACATAGGGGACAATATAATCCTAATTGCTTTCTGGAGAGCTTTTTTGGATTTTGTCAATGCAACACTCAATACATGTTCTCCAAACCATCAGTTATGTCTTATTTCCATCTGACAGACAAGGTGTGTTTTGTGATCTATGTTTTCAGCCTATATCCATGACTTATGAACATTATATTTTGTGATGGGCACATTTTAATTTTTATTGTAGAATGTTGTATCTTGCTAAGTGTCACATGCCAGACTTCTTAGCAACGGTGTGTGCCTGCTCAGTGTTATAGCAACTAATAATAAAAATAAAATGACAGTGGAAATAAGTATGTAGGACTAAATGACATCCAGAGAGTAATCGAGAAGGGACAGCTTGGTGATTCAGTAGGAGCTGAGCTGTGCTGCATGTGTTGTTTTCATGAAGCTAGAATGGCTACTGGGTAGCAAGCTGAAATTAGTCTGAGAAACGATTAATCTGACTTATATCCTGCCTTCTGCTATTGCCTCATTTTTGGCCTGCAAGAGGGTTATAAGACATTTGAGGTTCTCTGCAGCCCACGATCTTTTACTTGCAGCTTTCATCCGAAGGACATTAAAGGGTCTTCCCAAGCATCTACTCATCTACTGCACGTCTGCCACATGATCTATGTTCACGTGTCCCCAAACCGCATTAGAAGAGGTGTTTTAGAGTACACATTGGTAGACTGGCTGTGCAGTCCCCTATGTAAAAGAGAGACCTGGATCATCTTTAGCAGTATGTTTGAAATTACAATGCACTTCACATAATTCACAGAAGGCACTGCTATTTGGATAGTATTATAGGCCAAAACAATCTGGCCAGAGAGTTGCTAGGCTAGGAACTGAGGCAAAGATGACCTGCTAACAAAAGATCTGATACCTGCGCTCACTCAGTGATGATATGAACTAGACTAGGCATTTTGAAAACTGCAATGTGTGGGAGGGAATGCAAAGTGAGGATTAACTCTGCAGATATGTAACTTCATCACGCAGACATGATAAAGCCTCTTACTGGGTGAAACTAATTCATTCTGCATAACTCCTAGAAGCCTTTAAGGAGTGGATGATGGACGTGATAGCAGAGAAGAAAAGATGGCAATGTCCTAACAGCATCGAAGTACAACAGAAGGCTACAGGATACAACACAAGAATTAGGACTACCCTATGGCCACACGTAAGATCTGATCAAATCTCATTCAACTGTAGATTTGCTCATTGTTGTAGATGTTAATGTACCAGATTCTGAAGCTATGGATTATAAAATCACACAGTAGGTGACTGTGTCACTTTATTTTCACTTGGAAATGCTGTGACAAGCAGGAATAACCATTTACTCTCTCTGTGGGGGTTCCCTTGCCCACCTCCCTTACAAAATAAGCAGTAAGCCATCAAAAGGATCTCCTCTGTCAGCAGGCTCAGCCGTTGAACAGCCCATAGCACAATCTAATCAAACATTTGAGCATTGCAGACTTAAAATTTGCACAGAATGCAAAGGGCATTTTATGTGTTTGTTAAATTGTTTGTATCTACAGCTGGTAAATTTTAGCTGTGGATTTACTCTAGAGAGCTTGTCCCTAAAAGCAAAGTCACAGGAAATTTGGATGTTGACATTGGCAGGAACAGCACTGGTCGTAAAGTGGGAATAATAAGAATTGTATATATTATTGATATTTGACCAAGTGTTGTTAGACTGAATTCCCATGTGTCTGTTCCAATGGGAAGCCTTTTTCCCCTCACTTGTAGTACATCACCTGTTCCCAAGTTGAGGCTCCAGTTATCTATTTTCTGCACTTTTTGAATCTGTAGCTAATCTAAAAGCAAATATATCCTTTAACTTTGCTTCTGTATGAGAGCAAATCTGGGAAGCTATGTTGACCAAATTTGCAACTGCCAAAACTAATAACACTTTAAAACATAGACATAAGGGAAAGGAATAGAAAATTATCAGGACATTTCCCTTAACCACACTGTAAAGGACAGAGGAGAAAGATAAAGTGCGTGAGTTGCAGAAAACAGATCCAAACTTATCTGTTCATTCAGGAATCATAGAATCATAGAATAGTAGGGGTTGGAAGGGACCTCTAGAGATCATCTAGCCCAACCCCCCTGCTAAAGGAAGGGTAAATAAAAGTGATATCTGAAGAGTACAAGATCTATGATAGTGTGAAAGAAGTTGCTAAAGGGATGCTCAAGTTTATTAGAATTACTAACTTTTCGTATCTAAATAATGATACAATTATCTCCATAACTACTGCATCCACCATTTGCAAAGCAAGGTTTTAATGTCTACAAATGAAATGCAGCCCTGTGCTATATTTTGATAAAATATCCAGGCAGTCTGAACTCTGCTACACAGATAGTCTGCCCAGCCTTCACCATCTGACATAATCTTACAGTCCCTAGACCTCCAGTCTCTGTATGGAACTACTGTCGTCTTGTTCTCTGGAAGACAAGTAAGAAAGCAAAATACTCGTCTTTCACCATCATGCATACCATTTCCACTAACAAGGACATTGTCTTCCTTTGAAGTTTGATTTACAGGTGCTATGGAGCCATTGTGCTGATGGTATGTCAGTCTCCAAGGAAACTAGTAGCATATATATTCTAGAAGCATCCCTAGAAGAAAAGTGTTATTAAAAGTATTCTCAGCATAAGCTCCACTATGAGTAGAAGCAGAGTTCAAGGTCTTCTGTTGAATGATTGAAGGATACTATGTTCAAATAAAAGGCTCCTAAGGAAACAATAGTAGGTCAAGCTGGGGATCTGGCTGTTGTACTGTCTCCAGTTCTGAAAGAGTCAGAAATTGAAAAATAATCTATTTAAAGCTTTAGAAAGGCTTGATATTCTCTTACAACTCAGCCTAATTTTAGATTGGCATCTCCTTTATATACTTAAGCATTAGTATTTTCTGTAATACATTGCCTTTTTGCTGCTATTAGAATTCTCAACCCAATCCATATTAGTTTGCACATCTGTATATCTGAGTTGGTGCTCAATCTCTATCTAGATTTTTATATCACTCATTTTAAAGAGTGAACAGAAGCACAAGATACTGTGTCTCAACCAGGAGGATTGCAGTCCTCTCTGCTCCCAGGAGCCATGCAGCTGAGTGCCCTATGACTGGGACAAGTGTTCTGTGCAGTAGAAAGGGTCTGTTGTTGGAAAAGACATCACATGAAAGTGTGCATTTCTGTGATCATTAAAAATTGTCTGTGGCATTTTTAGAGTACGTGCAATAAGAGCAATGTCGTAGTTGGATTCAAAATGAGGAAATAAATTCCCCTACTTCCCTAAATTCCCCTGTAAGTTCCCATCTGAATCAGTTATGCTTTCCTTTTTTGTCTTAAATGAGTAAAGGTATTATTTATTTGATCCTAGTGGAAGCTTTATTCAGGAAGAGCTGAATTAATCCCAATCTAATGTTTAAGTTACTAAAACGTTTTGGGAACATGTGAAATCAAAGGTATTACATAATAAATGAGATTCTCATTGTTGCTGCAGTACTGACTGTGAGAAACATAGTGGCTCAGTGTTAAAACTAACTTTGTCTTTTAATGGCACAGTTCAGTATAACCAAACACAAATAAATGGAACAAAAGATTAAATCAAACAAAGCAAATAAAAAGAGCAAAAGAGCACTGCCAATAATGTAGAGTTTTGTTCCGAGCTTGGATCCAAGTGGACCATAATAATTCCAAGCATTATTACAAAATCATTTAATTTCACTTTTGAAAATAGTTTCAGGTTCATAACCCTCTCTGCCTAAGTGTGTATCTGAACAGACACATATAGCTACAAGAAAACACTTGAAGACTGAAGAAGGAAGATTTAAGCATTAGTAAAGTTCTAATCTGGTACTCAGTAAATTAATGGAACTTGCAGGGAGAAGAAAATGTTTAAAATACAATAAATTTTACAGAAGAAGAGCAATTAAGATAATTAAAAAGATATTGCTTGCAATTCCTTTTTAATTTTTTCTACTTTTTAAATCAGAAAAATAGCATGTGATGGAGTTAGTTCTCATTTGCCCCTGTTGTACTGTTTATCTTCACCTTTTGTATTTATGCATCCTTAGGATGCATATAAACAACAACTTCAATCATTCTAATGGACAGGGAAAATGAAGCATGTTGTTTTAATACAGCAGCATCACCAATCTGTAATTTCCTACAGCAATTCTTTCAAATCCAGAAATGAATCAACTGTAAGCTTGGTAGCATGTAATAGAAGAAGAGTTATATCTGATTTCTAGAAAAAGATTCTTTTATCAAATAACGATCATGCATACATCTTAACCCAGCTTACATTTTCTTCTTAGAACTGTCAGTAGGACAAAATTATATTGTCCTGCCAATACTTGTTCCCAAATCACCTACCCTGTGGGACATCATCTGCAGCTATCGTTGCATTATTCTCTCATTATGAAATATGATTTAACACGACATTGTGCAACATGAGAATATTTTCAAATCCTTATGCTACTCTTTTGCATTTCTTATTGAATTTGCCCTGCATTTGCCATATCAATGGACCTTTGTTATTTGATGTTAAAACAATTTAGGAAAACATAGATATATTTTCCTATTGATTTCCACATCCCACACGAAAACCATATTAAATTTACAAGACTCTACCAAATGTTAACACTTCATGTGATAGCATGTGCTCAAAGGCACGCATCCAGTGTAGTACACAGCAAAGACACTCTGCCAGATATATAATAGCAGAAAAAAAATCAAAAGCCTTTTCATCATGATTTGTGGTGACTTTTCTACTTTTCTTGGAAAACATTTTACAACAGAAGAGACAGCTGATGAGAGTTTGATGTTCATATACCTAACAGCATCAATGTATATTATTTTCCTTGATACAAAACACAAGTCGATCTTAGCACTAGAAAACAAAGACAAGGAATCTGAAATGCTTGCTTAGAATCATGTCCAAGTGGGGAAAGCGTAGAAGATCAGATGTTCATAAAGGCCGATCTAATAGAATACCAAATACATCCATAGAATTTGCATATTCCTCCTCTATCTGAAAGATGATCAAGCCATCAAATATCAAAGAAACAAAGAGCAATGTGCAAATTTACCAAACTCAAATTCTAAGATCTCTAGTGATGGAGACAAACAGGGAGGGGAAAGTAATTTTCATCACCTAGCAAGGATGCAGATTTAGGTCAATATTAGAAAAACTGCTTGTAACAGTATGAAGAAATAAAGTAGTATTAGTAGTAGTATGCTTGTTATAAGGCACTTATTAAAGTGAACTACACAAGTGATCTACAGAACCCTACAACAGTTAATTTTCAAAGAAATCAGAAAAAGGGTATGTGAAATTATCCCCTTTAAGACCTAGTAACATTTTAAAATGCTTGACGATTTTATGTGAAGAAGCACGAGAGCTGAGCTTTTGAAATTATAGTGAAGGAAATGTAATGAGAACAGATTTATTTTTCTGCTATAGTGTTGGAAAACAGCCTGTGCAATACAACACTACTGGGGTAATTACTGTTCCTTCAGGCATCTGACCATGTCTTACCTACCAGTTAGCCTTTCTTTCAAGTGCAAGAGAAAATCCTGTTTGTATTCAAATCTGAAAGATCTGAGAAGAACCCAAATCACTTTGTAGATGAGCTAACTTCATAAACCATTTGGTTAATTTCAACCTTTCTCCATGCACTTGGCAGTCAAAGGAAAATAAATTTGTGTTGCAGTTCTGTTGTTAGTTCAAACAACAAAGCCTTAATGCTTGACCAGGAATTGACACAGCACTGATGCTGAAACCCTAACAGTAAAGACACTCTGATCAGATAACTTAATCAAATGCTTAAAAACACTTTTAAAGCTGCCAATAAAATAAGACATAACAATAAAATAGATTGACCAATGTATCTTGATTAGTCATATTTTTTTTTTCTTTTGTGGAATTGAAACGAAGGAAGAAAAAAGACTTCACAGCTGCAACAGTAATTGTGCACAGCAGTCATAAAACAGGGATTATAATGTTATGGATGATTTGAGAATAAAGTGGAATTACTGAGAGAGTTACACTAGCCTTGTTTTTTGTATTTTGGATCAGGCTGTTTAGAGAAGCTTCATATCAGATCCTGAGAATGGAGACATGCATATTACTAATATCAAATTCATTCTCTACTCAGTAGAGTGAAGGGCAATGTTCATATGTTAGCTGAATATTGAATATTTGTTTTCCTTTTTATCTGAATTGTACAACACACCAATCAATATGTCTAATACTTAAACAAAAGGGAAATAAAAATATAAATGCTGGGAAAATCGGTGTGGTTGGTATGAACATCTGCTGGGTTCTATATAGAAGCTTAAGTTTTACTGACACTTCCCACTACAGTTACTCAAAAACTGACACATTAATTATTTAGGCTAAGATTAGCATCATTTTGAATGTATTTATTTTCCTCATTTCATGTCTGTTTACATAGATTACACAACCTGACCAAAAGAATTTGCTAAGTAAGTGATAATACTATCTTCCAGAAAATGTATGTTAACGTGCTGAGTGCCTTTCATTTAGTCCCAGGATCTTCAAATCTTGAAAGGATGATCATAGAAACTTATTAATTTCAAAATTAGCTGTTTATGATGAAAGTAATCGCAATTAAAATGATACCGTTGCCTGCTACAAGCATTAATAAATGGAGTTTTTCCTCTCTAGCTTTGTGAAAGGCAGATTAGGTGCACTGGGCCTCTACAACTCTCAAGTCTCAGTCATTGAAGTAGGATCAGAAGCAGTCTTCTATTGGGAAATACACTCTCAGAAAACATTACTCCTTTCTCCTCCTTTTTGACCCATCAAGCCCATGTATGAAATAGCTTTTCTATTTCAGCACAAAATCATTCAGTCTGAACAGAACAACTTCTGAGAACCAAACAAACATGTAACACAAATCAAACCAAATCTACTGCTACATTTCCTTTTGTTTCCAACCATTAACCTTCCCTCTTTCCAGTTTAGCCTAAAGCATAATCCTAGGTGAGAGGAAAATGTCTGATCCTACCAGCTTCACTATTCCAATTCAGTTTATTCAGAATATTCTTTTTTTCTCCCCATGAACAAATGTTTCATTGATCAGCAAAGTTAGCGAACACTAGACTGTAGGCAGAAGCACAATCTTCCATAGAGCTCATAAAACACACTTCATGCCACACTTGTGTTGCAATCACTTGCCCATACCAGCAGGTATAACAAATTTGATTTCCATAGATGAAAAAAGAAAAGAAAGGCTGATATCATCAGCATATAATTTCCACTTATCAACAGCAACAGGATTGTAATTCACATCTTTGCAATGGGAAACCAATGTACCAACCATTTAAGAAGCTGAGCTACTATTCAGGAATACTTGAAAAGTAGATTTTCCATAGGTTTTTTTCCCCCTACTGTCTGCATTTTAATAACTTGAAATGGGCTCCTTTCACATATGTTTTTTACCTCTGTTGGGATTTTAAGTGAAGATTTAAAAACATTTCATTCATCGGTTGAAATCTACTATTTCCTGACAGAAAACATCATATGACAAACTACAATTCCTATTTGAAAAGGCATAGTAGCTAAATCTTCAGTGTTACTCTATCTTTGATGTAACATTAAAGCACAATGTTAAGATCTTTCAGATTAACCAAGATGAAAGTTTAGATCTCCCCATAAGCTTTTAAAGAAATTTAAAAAGGAAATCCTAAGCATGTATAATGCTTTAAGATTCAAAAATGTTGTTTCTCCTAGATCACCACTTATCAGTGATCTAAGGTAACATGTTCCAACCTTAATCGTATTTCCATTTCAGTATTTTTTATAAATTATTTCCACTGCATACTTACTATTTATTCATCTTCATTCTTATTGCTTAAACATGTTTTACTTCTCCCTTGTTACCTAGAAGAAAAAGACAGATTAATAAAAGCTGTCACTGTAAAAACTTCAATGACCTCTCAATTTACAACCATTCACATTCTCAATTTTACACTTCATTAATGTTCCAGATGGTGTTAGTAGGTGCTTCTGATGGGTGCATAGACATTGCATGGTTAGCTTCATTCCCTGACCTACACACATTTGCAACTGTGGCCCAAGAAACATCTAACACAGATTAAGTACAAAAGAGCTTTTGTTCCCAGGCCACAAGCACCAATCATGATAAAAGGAGTCAGCTCTAATCCTATCCAAGGAATCAGAGCTTTATGAGAAGTTTTTTGAAAGGATCAGCAGCGTCTTTCCCACTTGTGCAGAGAATGGAGATTTTTATTTTCTCTCCTTAGAATGAAATAAAATGCAGTGGTTGAGACAGCTGTGTGACACCTGAGAGATTGGGGTTAACCTGGGAAGTAGAATAGCTCCAAGGATATCAGTGGCTGGTGGGCAGGTGCACATCAGAGATTCAGGAGAATGACAAAAGTCACAGAGCACTGGTCTCCCATATGCCAGGTAAGTACCTCAACTTGTGGGCCTGCTACGGTTCTTTCCTCCCTGCCAATTTTATTATGTTGCTAGACATTTAAGAGTTAAGGATGCAATAAGTCTTCATGCCAGTGGTATGCTTCACTAGCTACAAAAATCTTCAAAATTCTATCCAGAAATGAAATAAATTCAGCTAGAAATATACTAAATTTTGATGACAAGATTTATCAATTTTATCAGTATCAAAACCCAAATACTCTGTTTTGTTTAATTCCAAGGTATTTGAAGTTGGTTTGCATTTGCACTCCGTTATTAAGTCTAACTAGATAATTAGATATATTTTATTCAAATAAAGAAACTGAGGCAAAAAGTTTACCTATGCAAGACACACGTAAGAGCTGTGAAAGAGTTATTAACACAGATTTTCCATACCAACATGTTGTCATTCCTACAGATATTCACCTCACAAAGTATACTCTTGTATAAGAAATTTGAGATACCACATGACTATTTCCTCCCTAGCAACAAATATAACATACCTTTTCTGCATCATGCATGAAGTATACAAGTCCTTTTACTCAAATTAACACATCACAATCCAAACTGGGTCAATTCATCTGTCACGAAAATTTAGGGGTATATTATCGACATCATGTATAAGGAGTTATGCATGCAAATTCCTGCACATCAAAATGATTCAATACCCATAAGAATATTAAAATATTAAGAATTATAGTCAATGTGGCAGTCTTACGTACCTAATGTTTCACAGACTTCCCAGCCTTTTTGCTCTAATCTTGAGATGTAGGAAAGAAGATACATTTCACAGAACAGCCAAACAAATGAAAAAAAACCACTTTTTTTTTTGCAGCATGAAACTATAACTACCATTCCCACATCCAAAACTTGCTAAATCAGGTAATTAATACAAAGAGTAATAGTATTTATAATAGCAGGTACAAAAACATCTGTTTTAAGAGTTCGAGCTCTTGCTGTAGACTAGTTTATTAAGACACTTTTTAACTTACATTTTGCAACCACCAAAGCACAAGAAAAAACACCCTAAACTTTCACATATAAAAAAGCATGTACTCATAGTTATTTTACACCTGTATATATCAGAACATGCATAAATATGTTTTAATCATTCAACATATCATTCCATTCTAATAAAACCGCAAACAGTTTTTGCAAGTACTGCATAGAGGCCACATCTTTTTAATAGCTGTGTGCTTTATTTAAGCCCAGGAGGTAGAAAAAAGAAGGCAAAAAACCCCACTGCACGTTTACAGTATGCATTCAAAGACGTCTGCCTTCTACTCAGAGAAATGCATCTCCCCATAATGGTATTGATATACAGATGGAGAACTTTGGTGTGAATAAATGGAGGAATGCATTAGGGGAATGTGACATTTTCCAAATGCATATAAATAGCTAGACAGGAAAGATTATTTTTTCCTGTAAGGAACAAGTAAATATATGAGATCATTGATAAATATTTTGCGCCTGACCTCTTTCTAGCAGAACATAATAGAATTAAGCCTAGGCTTGTAACAGGCAACCTAAGCTAAATTAGTACTGTCCAAAGCATACTTTTCTTTTCCTGTTTTTGATGGTATTATCTGGTTGTCCCTGACAACCAGATACATGTCCTGGATGCCAAATCACAAGCATCTAGCTTCATTTTGGATGCTGGAGATTAGATCTGCCTCTCGTTCCCTCCACAGAGGGACACAGCGCCGACAGTGTCCTGTGTTGTATTTGCCAGCCCTCTGCAGGTAACCTGGATACCAAAGCCATCTAACAAGGTACTAACCCTGAGGTTTAACCAAGTGACTGCTACCCTGGATGGGTGACTTGTGGAAATCAGTCCATGCCGTCAGAAGTGACTCCTTGTATCTAACAGCCAAGCAGGAAGCTGCCGCTGGCAGAGCCGAGAGCGCAGCCTGAGCCCAGCCTCGAGGTGTTCCGGGAAGTGCAGCTCGGTGGAAAGGCTGCCGTTTCTGCCACTCTGTTCCTCCATAGCTTGCTTTGCAATTGGTCACATGAAATAATACGTTTTGTTTAAAAATTTGCTTTAAAAAGACCACATAAGTCTTTTTCATTTAAAATTACTGAAAATAATGCCTAGGGAACTTGCTTAAATTGAATAGCCAAAGATGTCTGACACAGTGTCCAAGAAATAACATTCTGCAGGCTGTAACCCTACTTTGGTTTAAAATTGGAGTAAAACTCTCCACATTTCTGTATGGTTATTCAGTGTTTTGAAATTAGGATGTTACAAATTTCAGTCAAATATGAGCTGGTGAGTAAGTGCAGGGCTACTTGTTTCTTCCTCAGCATGTCTTAGTCACTGACTGCTGAGGTTTTGGGTTTTAAACTTTAGCACATTAAGCATCAGGGTGACATGGCTCCTGGTTCCCTGACGAAGTACATTCCCTGCTTCCCAGAAAATCATTAGATGCCATTGTAGCTCGCTCTATTATGGTAGGATTTTGCTGTCAACTGGGTAGAAAAAAGGAAATGAAAAAGCTCAGAGCCACCTACTGTTTCTCTAATTTCCATCAGTTGATCCCTAATACCAAATACTTCTGACTGAATGATTCAGACATCTGCAGAGCACATACATTTTCCAAATTTAGGCCTAGGGTTTAATATTTGTAATGAAATACGTAACTTCTGCTCTGTAGCAATAAACACTTACTGGACAGTTACTTTCTAAGGCTCCTGTTGTTAAAGATGATTACAACTTAGGGATTAAAATATAAATGGTATGGACTGGCAGACTAAGGACTCAGTTTTTAAAAAAGCTCTAACAGTCCCTCAGCAGGCCCATGTCTTACAATGAAGGACAAATGCAGATGAAAAATAGATGTAACAGACATGTTAGAGTATGTACATGTAACAGTACATGTAACAGTATGGCTTTCTATATATATACTGGCTAGCTAGTCTGTTGCCCTTTATGCCACAAACTCCAAAATCGAATCAAGCCACTGCTTTGATCACAAGCCGCAGCAGGTTTGTGACACAGCCTTCAAGTCCCCTAATGCTGATTCATTGTGAATGTGCTCCATTTGCTGCCTGGATGTATCCTTAGATAGAGAGTGAGGGATGAGACCACGTTGGCCCACCTTATGCTAGATTGTATTTTACTCCAAAAGTAATTCCCGTAAAATCAGAGCAATACGCATGAGATTAAGAGTGTCAGCTATGATAGGTGGAAACTGGACAAGGAGAAGAGAAGACATCAGCACTACAGCAGAGACGTCCACAGCACGTTAGTCCAAATGGCAGAATTTAGTCCACATACAGGTCCTTTATAAAGTTTTGAAAGATGTTAGTATTTAATTAACAAATTATTAAAATGTTTTGCTAGCTCTTTTACAAGTGTAATGAGCAGATAAAACAAAATTACCCAACGAGCAGTAGAAACAAACCCTAGGGATATATAGGAAAAATTTTTAGACAAAGGTTA
This sequence comes from Steatornis caripensis, assembly GCA_013398225.1. Classification (NCBI taxonomy): domain Eukaryota; kingdom Metazoa; phylum Chordata; class Aves; order Caprimulgiformes; family Steatornithidae; genus Steatornis; species Steatornis caripensis. Next base: position 57,636 of record VZSC01002098.1, on the reverse strand, counting down.
AAAGCAAAGATTCAGTGTTCAGTCATTACTTATGCTAACTAAGACTAGAGTTGAAATGCAATAATTTAAAGTTATAATTGTAAAACTATTTCTGGGTACACAAATAAAAATGTCTGAGGTGGATTTTAGCAGCACTAAGAGTTATGTTTTTGGTGTATAAGGAAGGCAGAGAAGAGAATTTTGGAAAAGGGATGCAAGGTACTCATGCACATCAAAGGCTGCATGACCTGTGATTAAAGGAAGCTTTAAAGCCAGCAGACAAATGTGACTGGTTAGGGTAATCGCAGATCAAACTTGTCTTACACCTACACTTTTATAAAGACTTTCTACAGCACAGCAATTTCATCTTAAAAACCTCATGTTTCATGTCCTGAGTTCTCTGCTGTAAAGCTCTAACAAGTGCTTTAATGATTGGCAGTCTTTCAAAACAAAGAATGAAATACATATCTTACAGCCTCCATAAAGTCATTGTGCTATAGTTTTTCTCACTACAAACTGGAAAATTTAAGTATCAACCGAAATATGCTGGAAGTCTGATGAAAGGTGCCTGCTAAGACAGAATGCCAAAAAGCACATCAATACTAGACATTCTTAAAAAAAATAAGACTTTGATATTTATATTACATTATAAATGGCCCACACTGTAGCAAATATTGTCATTTACACGTTTCTTTGTCGTCTCCGCTCTCCTGACAGTGTTTTTCCAGACTATTCAGTTCCATGAAGCAAGGAATCATCTGCATGATACATGTGCATGCAATGACTTCCTTCTATTTTTTCAATAACAGATACAGAGGGTCTGGCCCACAGTCTCTGTCACACATGCTTAACTACGAAGCTATAGACTTCACAGGATAGCTCAGTGGTTGTAGATGAGCAGGTATATCAGACTGACGGATTGTGTCCGTAGTACTATTTCTATAACACAAGACCATAGTGACTGCTTCCCATGGTGAGAAGTTATTCTGTTATTTTGTCATTTTGTTTTTAACAGAGCTCTGAATAGTCATTGTAAGGGGCTTCTTTCTTTCCCCAAAAAATTTCAACCACACATTTTTTAATCAAACACTGTGAGTTAGCATTATTTTGTATGTTATATGTTTTTGTATGTACAACCAATCATCTGGATCTCATAACTGATTTTGTAGCATCAGTGTGACGCAGAGGCAATGGCTAATGATGTCGTTAGTGAATTGAATCTCTCTGGAGAAAATGGTCAGTGCATCTGCAAAGCATAAGGCCTAAGTAAGGCCTTAAGCAGTGTAAGATATTTTAAGGGTCTTTTTAGTCTCCTCTGTGGGCGAAATTCATCTGGTTCTAAACACAAACTCTAAATCCAGAAGAAACAATGCATACCCAAGGAACAAGGAAAGACTGGTTACAACCAGATGCACTGCTTGTATAGGCTGACAGAGCCCCCTTGAAGTCAAGAGAATTCAACCCTTACACGATACGTCTCCAATATTTAGACAAATGATTCTCTCAGCCCACCATCAAAGGAGCTGTGCACAAGACTATTGCCTCTGCAGTGCCTGTGGTTTGATCCTCTTTTGGCTCATCAGCCTGCGAGAATGCCAGTTTCAGATAAGAGATTTTGGAGACCTCAGAAGTATTTTCTCCTCCTTTGTACAACAGCAAATGCCTGCTATTTGCAGCCATAGTTCACTCATTTCCATTTCATGCTACACCATTATTCATAAATCACTTGCCACAAAGAGCGTATAGCATGGTGTGTGGACAGTGTTTTTCCGTTCTTTCTTTCAATCTCGTTGTAACAATGACTTGTGACAAAAAATATCGAAAAAGTGATAAATAATATGGCTGTGTTTGTGGTTCTCACAGTACTTTAAGACAAAACCTAAAAATATAGTTCTAAAGATTAAAAATTATAAACATCTGATGAAGTTATTCTAAGACATGAGGTAAAAATTTCAAAGCTCCTCCCCCTTTGTGCCCTTGGGTAAAGTCAATACTTGGAAATTACATGTTTGAAGATTTTTTTTAATAATTTCATTTCAACATCTGATAGCATTATCTTTAAGAAGTAGTCCACTAGCTTCTTGCTGCTTTTTCCTTCTGCTGATAGCATTACTTTTTTTCCCCCAGAAGTCTTTTTTTCCTTTCCTTCAGACTGTATTTTCCTTCTGTCAATTGCATTTTCATCCAATGAAAATATTAAAAATCAAGTTTAGATTTGAGGCCCTTGACAGCAGGAAAAAAATTCCATCAAAGGAAGCCTGGCAATGTAGAAGAAGATCATAAAACTTGATTCATCCATTCTTATTCTCTCCAAATTCTGTAAGTTAGGCTGAAGCATGACATGAATTAAAGTGGAACAATTAAATCCTCCTATTTAAATCCCCAAAGAACAGATACTAGCTCTATTGCAGTAACATCTGCAGATTGATAGCACAATAACATTTCCTACCAAAAAACTTCCATCTCTTAGTATCACAAGGAACACCTATTTGCCAGCTCACTAGACCTAGACATGTAATACTATTTCACTACTGGCTGATGTTCAGTCATTTAGCATAGGAAGTTGAACAGATGCATTGCAAGCCTCAAACCTGCCATATGTCTTGTGTCTCTTCAGCTGTACAATTTTATCTATTAGCTCAAATTTAAAATCTGCAGACTGTTTTCAGTACAATAGTCAAGAAACTAAAGAAAAAATACAAAAAGAATCATCTAACACTGCTACTATTTTACAAGATCTAGTGCCGTTAAAACTCTACTTAGTAGAGATCTGTCAATTTTCAAAATGAATTGTTTAGAGAAGGTGGAAAAAGAATTGCAGAAATGACGATATCCTTGTACTATCACCCCTGTTTAGCTGCACTTCAAAGCATCGACAGTAGCCAAGATGAACAGCACTCCAGCTGATCTCATGATCCCCTCTATGCACACTTAGCATGGTTTTGAAAAACACATTAAGTTTTCTAAAATCACCAGATTTTAGAATTTTACCAATTTGGCTAAATGTTATGCAAACACTGTAGACTTACAGTATCATACATTGACAGGAGTTTAATCTCTACTGAGAAGTAGATATTTAGCTGTATATACACACACACAATTACAGAATACGGAATCCAAGCACTAAATTGCATTGCATACCGAATAGGGAGACTACTTGTTCCTGTACACCTGCTCCATATAGTAAGAAGTTCTCATTCTGTGCTAGAGAAAAACATAAAGGGAAAAAATGAAGTTATAATACACAGTTCTACTGAAAATATTCAGTGGGAAAAGGAAGATTCAAAACAATTGATTGCAATGTTTCAGGTGTAGTTAAATTAGCTCTAACAGGAGCAACACCCCCACACACACCCCAAAAAAAAAATTCTCAGGACATTTTTGGTATCTTTGTTACTTTATAAACAAAATTTTTTAAAGAGATAAAAACAGTAGAAATTGTGTATCTTGGCTATGCATATACTGTCAGCCTTTCAGTGTAGCCCTCCATAGCTACCCTAGTAGACACATATAACTTCTTAAAGAGCATGCTGCCATCTTGCTTTCATCTGCTTTATCAGAAAGGAGCAAAGAGGACGGAGTGGGGAAGAGGACTCATTTGAAAAGACTGCCCTGAGGCTCTTGAGCACAAGGATGTGTCCCCTACCTAATCTCTTGCAACCGCAGGTGCCAAAGCATTTACCTTCTGCTCATTGTGTCCACTATAGGACAGAGGATGTATGTTAATCCCTATTAGCAATTCTCATCTATGCCCCTCTGCAAATTAAAGTGGGTACTTTGACAGAAGCCCCCCACAACAGCAACAGTAAAGATAGGGAATGTGAGACAGCAAGCAGGACATGGGCAGATGAAAATTTGGTGCTAGGAATATAGCAAGACTTATTGGCAACCTTCCCCTTGCAGCTAATGTTTATTTTTAGTCTGTATCAAGGCAAAAAAAAAAAAGACATTTGATATCTTGAATACTAAATATCATCTACAGGCAAAGACGCATTCTGGCTAAAAATTCATCTCTAGGCTGCTTAACTGATAGCTAGTAGTTGCTCTCAGCCTGAGTACCTATGGAAAGATACGCAGGCAAGTACTAAAAACTCCTCCTTGTTCCCCACCCCCATTTCTTTTTCATAGTTTTCACAGGTTTTTCCTTTTCTCCCTAACCATGCTTCTTTTTTCACAGCCCTTCCTAAGTGGAAGGTAAACTAGGTAATGTTTGAGTTAGATGTTTGAATCCACTTTGTTAAATTTACTTGGAAATCAGGTAAAACAATTTTGACCCACTTTAGTCACTGCTGTTGAACTATTAATTCAGAGTAGACAAACATAAGAGCAAAGAATATTTACTTAAAATTAGATAATCGCTTTACAGGTTTCTCCTTCTGACAATAAGGCGTATGTATAGCTGGGTAGGCCAATGACCATTTAATGGAAAAGTAAACATAAAAATGACTGTTCTATTAATTTCTGAGAAACAGTATCCAGCAGGCTGCCACTGAGAATACTTTCCACTAAGAAAAGCCCACCTCTCCTTACTGACATGAAGATCACAATCCCTCTGCTTGCAGCTGGAGCCAACTTTCATTCCAGCCAAAAGTTGTGCATCCAGCTCCAATTCAGGACTGCTCTCCCTGAGAAAAATTCTGGTGCGATTGATAGGCGACTTCCCTTGTCGCCACTTCCCGGATGCCCCGCACAGAGCTGGAAGCCCCTTTGCCAGTCTGGGACATTCAGCAAGGTAAAGCCACTCAGGTGAGAATCTTAGCATTAGGGCACTACACATGGCTTTTAAGGCAAGAATTCATTTACCAGCACTTTGTAGGATGCCCAGAATTTTAACAGTGAACAAGCATGCAAATGACAGTAAGCATACAGGGGAAGCCAAGTGCGCAGCCTTGTCTGGACCCCCAAACAGCAGCAGGGAGGGCATTTAGGGCTCTTCCTCATGTTAACTTCAGCTCCCAAACCAAACCTAGGCCCTACTGATGCCAAGCTCGGACCCCTGTGTGGGCACTGTGTACAGGCCCCTGTGTCAGACTGTCAGAGAAAAGATAACGAAACCACAGGTTAATAACTTGGAGTTCATTTAATGTTTCCATAGGAGCTGGAACATATCAGGAAAACTCTTGAAGTAGCACCCTCCTTGCTCTGCCAGCTCCCAGGGTGACAGCCCAGAAAGATTACACTCAATTACGTTAGGTCTTTGTTATCCAGCAAATGACAAGGATGGAAATTAAAGCTGCACTCCAATTAGATGTAAAAGTAATTCAGATTTATTAAATTATTGCAGACCACACAGTTCTTGTGAAGCTACTTCTGAAGAGCATGTCTTACTAAATCTCTTAAAATATATTGATTTTGCCAGCTTTAGCCCACATGGCATCTCTTCCATTCAGTAATCAAACTGTTTCATGTAGAGATTAACCCAGTGATCCCACACTTGAAAGGGAATGCTGCAGGACTTCATTCATATTCTAGCACCAGCATTCTGTTGGGAAAGGCTAATTAGTCCACAGTAATAGCAAAGCGATGAAACCTGAAGCCCGAATGCTGAAAGATGGCTCTGTTAAGGTGCTTCAGGCAAAATAGTAAATTTTACAGGTGTGCTATAAATAAGTGTTATATTATCCTATAGGATCAACAAAATTATGGGAAATAGATGACTAAATCATTAGCCAGATATTATATTCAGAAGTGGCTGCTAAATGTGCAGCTTTTGGCATGATGTTTGTGATGCAATGTTGATCTCTGTGTAAGATGCGACAGTCCGAAACAGCCAGCAAAGATTTTTTTATGGTAAATTAAATTGATGAAGAAATTTTTTCTTTACTTTTCCTTGAAAGCCAAAAGATTCTTTTAAAAAAAGTCTAAACTGCAAGAGCCATTTCAAGAGAATACAGTCCTCATATGAGTTTCTACTTTTGATTTACAACTTTACAAAGAAGTATGCAAGCTCTGCCTGAACATAATTGTAAATCTGCTCTTTGAACTCATGTAGCAGTGAATAATTGTTGAAAATTTGTTACATACTGCTTGTGAAATACAATTTAAAATACATGCACACATGCTCAAAATTCGGGCCACAAATATGGAGAGAATTACAAAGGTACTTAATTTTGCACAAATTAGTAATCTCACCAAATGAAAATTTCCACATGCAAATTTAATTATTCTTAATTTGGGGATTTAAAGCAATGCAAATTGTTCACCTTATTAATCTTAATATTTTAGAAAATTGATTCTGACTGCTTTTATTTGCCATTTTTCGTCCTTGATAGTAATTTTAAAACTTAAATAATCTTTGCTAACGTTACGTGAAGGCTTGAATGAGACTCTTAGTGTTGAAATCAGAGCTTTTAGTTTTTGGCCCTGCCAACCAGAATGGATTGCAATTCAGATTTTCCCTATACCACATTTCCCCCTGGCTATCATAACACAGAGAATTAGACCTGAAAGTCATATTCAGACCATCTGCTTTACACAACCATTTTACGTGCAATTCAGAGCATTGTCAGCCTAATTTTCCAAAATAGTACTGGAAAGAGAGATTTCTCCAGAATACAGTTTGGAATGCTGAGGGCCAGATATTTTAAGTGAGACAGTGAGAGTAACCCTAGGTGGTAAATACTCAAGTAACTTGGACAGTCATTAGCACAGGTGTTATTAAATGGCATTTCTCAAAGGCAGACTCCTAATTGCCCATACTAGCAAAAAATTTAGGAGGCCGTAGCCTATGCTCGGGCACTCGAAGGGCATCTGTCCTGACTAGATTCTCCATTCTGGGCTCATGGACAGGTAGGAAAACAACTTTGAATGTTTTCCTGCATTGAAAAAGACCATCTGCAATTTTATTCTGCAGCGTCTGATCAAATATTTGAGTGTAATTCATTAGAATCAAGCAATACTGTGTTTCTCTAAAACAGTCCACAAGAGAACCAGGACNTAGATTCTCCATTCTGGGCTCATGGACAGGTAGGAAAACAACTTTGAATGTTTTCCTGCATTGAAAAAGACCATCTGCAATTTTATTCTGCAGCGTCTGATCAAATATTTGAGTGTAATTCATTAGAATCAAGCAAAATCTGTTTCTCTAAAACAGTCCACAGAGAACCAGGACAAACATGTTTACTTCTTGTAAAGAGCTGCTGAAATAACTGTGTGAGAACCTGTGCCACAGAGCCAACTTGCAGAAGGCACCTTGGTAGGAAACTGGGTTTTTAAATTCCTATTAAATTATGTGTAACTTTCTGATGAGTGACAAATATATGTCAGAGACATAGGCTGCCTAAAACTCACCTCACCTATCTTCCTTCTCTCTCACATTTTCTTCCCTGTTCAGGAGAGTTTTAGTTTAAGACCTTCAAGTTCAAACTGAAAATGAAATTCTGCGTAAAACTCAGAAGATGAGAACGAATGTGACTCAAGCCAGAGAGACCGCTTGCCAAATCAGTGATTTTCACACACCTCTGAACAAGTGCATGCAGCGTGTCCAGTGGCACATATTGTTGTCTTTACTTGAGCGGAAATCATTTGACTGTCTGAAATAACAGTACAAACCAGATGAGATTGCTCTCCGTGAATAATTCCGACACAGACATTCTTGCTTTCACCAGGTTGGACTACAGAGATCGTTCCAATTCATTCTTGGATTTGAAAAACTAGTCTGAATTGTTAGAGGCAGTAGTTAATTTATTGGATTGAGAGAACTGTATGGGGCCCAAAAATACAAAGGGATGATGAGGCAAGGAGCAGGAATGTGAAATGGGAATTGATCTTCAAAGAACCAAAGAAAACAGCACTTGGGAAATGACGCTGTATGTGCTATAAGCCTGACAAGATTTGACTTTACACTGGAAAATAATTAAGATTATTGCATTCTTCTAGTTGATTAAAGTGAGGCTAGGAAGCTGAAGCTGCTGACAAAGTGATAGAAAAAGAGCTCATCAAAATCTTGTCCTCTGTAGAATGCCCGAGATCAGCCTGGTCAAATTCATAAAATTAGGGAATAATAAATAAATGCCTTGATAAATAGACAATTGCCTCATTTCTGTTCTGAGACAGTGCTTGTGGCCCTTAGCTACACTGTCTTTAAAACAACATTTAAATAATCCTTCTAGAACCCCTGAAAATAAACAAGTACTATTTATCTCTTCTCCAAAGCAGGAAATTGAACTAATGAGATTAAAATATTTTTCCAAAGCTACAATTCAAGACATTTGCAAATAAGATCAGGTTTCAAGATCCTAGACCAGTCTTCTGCCCCTAGAAAATACAAACTCTTTATTAAGCTTTGAGGAATACTTTCTTAAAATAAGAGTAAAAAACTCCACTTTACTTTCACTAAATCTGTGTATTGGAATGTAAATGTAGTAGTAAGAACAATCAATACAGCTTACTGATTAGGAAAGGATTATACGTTGATAAAAAAAAAATCTGATTAGATGGCTGCATGCACTATGGACCAAAAATGTTTCACGAAAATGAAGGTGCAGGGGCAGGTGCACAGATTATTCTGTATAGCATCAAATGCAGCATTTGGTTTCACTGGAACAGGCTGTGATTATGTGGGTAAGCTTAAAACAGTACAACGATGGTTTTTTTCCCTTCCAGTTCGTCTTGATTTGTAGTTCTGATTCATTGTAATCCAGAAATTAATATTAGTTACAGGGAGAAAATGAGAGGAAGAGAGAGATGCTTATCAAGGTATTCTGAGGCTTAATTAATATTTGCAAAGCTCCTTGAGCTTCTCTGATGAAAGAAGCCATAGAGGGCAAACTGCTATTTTTTAATTATTATTATTATTATTAATTAGTTTTCCTTTGAATTCGTTGTGTCAATATATGAATCGTTGAACCCACATGCTTCATCAATTGTTGTACTGTGCTCTTTACAAGTGCTTTTTACAAGCTGCATTGTGGTGATTGAGGATACAGGAGGAAATGAAACAGAGGATAAATAAGTCCACTTACAAGTTACAGACACAAGTTTGAAACCAGCATTTTATCCACTGATCTGGAAAAAAATTGTTGCCATAGCAATGATTACATCCTACTGTACTGAATACTTCTTTAGATACTGTTATAACTGTCCCTTTAAACACTGAGCTTCTGTATGATCGACCATAGTTTACAAAAAAAAAAAAAAGTTTCTTTTGGAGGTTTACTTATGTATTAACAGTTTCTATTCTCTAGCCTCACAACCAAGGTACTGCTTGTTGAGTGGTCCAGCAGCAGAGCTTCAAGCTCTGGTCAGAGGAATGCCAAAAGTGGCACCGCAGGCAGCGTGGCCCAGCATCCCTTCCCGTCCCTCCGCCCGTTCATGGTGTGATTATGAACCGCTTATTGCCCCTGTCTGCAAAGTGGGTATCTGCCTACTTTTGTAAGGGTATCTATGGAAGCAATACAATTTTTTACTGCTAGTCACCATCTAAACCCCCATGAACAAAATGAATTTGTGAGAAAAAGATCCATAGCTAGAATTCACCTGCAATTCAGTTGCTTTGACTTCGTATTTAAATGTTAGTTACCTGTTTGGGTGCCCCCATACCTCACTCTTAACACTTCTCCACACCCTTTGTCTTTTCTTTAAAGACAGAAATATTAACTAAAAATATTAATTCAAAAATTCTCCCACGTTATTTCTCTTTTCCTTTCAAAATATAAACCAACCTCACCATGTCTAAGCTCATTTTGAAGTCTGCGGGAAATAAATATTTTTAGCTCGGTGTTGTTTTATGTACTTGCTGAAACTTCAGATAGGAAATTTGAAATTACTGTGATTCTTTATCAGAGGAACATCAAAGCGTTTTTTGACACATCTATTACTAATGCTGCAGAAGTTAAAGTGCTGATTGCCAGCTCATGTAAATCAACATAGTTCCAGCGAAAGTCCATCTTCCACCACCTAAGAATCAGGTTTGCAGATTTTTCAACTGTATACGATCCACTAGCAAGAGAAAGTTTCTACCTTACCATGCATAAGAGATGATCAAAAGCTGAGTTCCCATTTAGAAAAACCGTGGTTATACATTTTAGGAAATGTGCATTGTTTTATTTCCTCATTCAAGGACAGTGATGAGCATAGACTCTAAGGAAGAAAACTGCTTTTTCAACCACAGCAGTCTCTCTTCTGCCTATCACTCACTTCTATTAGTCACTACTCCTACAGTCATTCCTTTAAACAACACGCTTATCCTGTTAGACACTAAACTTGCCTCCATTGCACGGATTTGTTTACAGCTCACACTTCTTCTCCCTACTCCTCATTTACAACAGAAACAAGCTGCATTGTTTCTCTTTGTATGGGCATCATTCAGTTTTCACTGATTTAACAAGGTTATACTCCCATGAAGAATAAGTATGTTTTGCCACCAACAGATTTGACCACTGTAACATATGCATTTTTTAATGTAATTCTGTTTTAAAAAAGGGAGGGAGAGCTAAAATCATTATTATTAAAATTAGACTAGCATTTGGAAGGAAAAGACAAGCTCTTTCACAGCAAACAAAGAGATTTGTAATAACACATCCCAATAGTCAGCCAAGTGCTTTGATATTTTTAAGCAGGCATTTTCTTTTATTTATAAAATTTTGGATTATAATGAAATACAGCAATTGAGTAGGTTACATTTTTTAAAAGAGCTGGCAAGAGGAATGGCAGTGAGACTGGTTGAAGCTATGTGAAATGAATAAACACTGTGGAGAATAAATAGCATTTTTTTATGCTTTGGAATTTTGTATAAAACTTGGAAACCAAGGGATTGTCTGTCATTGCAGGCTGGCGAGGGGTGTGGTGATCTTCAAGCTAATCTGTCCGCAGAGCTCAAGTATAGAGTCCGATAGAGATACTGGCTGATGTCCTGCAGTTAACTGCTTGCTTTAGCAAAATGTGGCACCTGACTAAATGGTGTGTCTTTCAGTGGGCTGGTTAGCTTAGGCACAGTGATATGCTGATACACAGCTCACACATTCAAGAGCTCACTTTGCTAATTTTACCTCAGAAATGCTTGCAAGCATCTGCATTGCATTATAGAGGCTATGTTAAGAGGCTTAAGGCTGTTATGTGCCACGTTCACACTGATTTTGTGTTGTCGTGGATCGAGGCGCGGCGGGGGGGAGTGAGAAGTGCGGTCCCGGAGTAATGATGAGTCTCAATGTGAGTATGATCATTCTCCTTTATTAATAGTCAGAGTGCTGCTTATATAGTCTGTGCGAGAGCTCACACGCTGTACACGCGTTTGTTCTGTACGCTAATTGGTGATTTACAAGTGTCCACGCGCAATAGCTAACATATGATTGGTTACTACTTATCGCTCACGACTTCCTTGGGCCGCCTCCTGTGATTAGAACTGAGTAGTTCGTCCCGGACTCAGTTCCGTGTTTATGCATTCCTCAAATGCCAAGTTCCTTCTTCGCCCATGGTCAAGGTCACTCCAAGGAGAAGCCGAGGCCTATTCTTCTGCGTTATAGCTTGGATTGCTCATATACAGATCATGTCCTTTCTGTTGGAGCCATTCTTCTACAATTTTGTAACTTGCTTTGTCTTCCTTGTTTTTCAAGGAAAATCCATTAGGACCAATCTCATTTGTTTATTTCCACTACTACTGAAGGTGCTAAATCATTCTATAAAACACTTTTCAGTTTTATTATATAGCATGTTTTATGATTGTAATAATTGCAAGATTTAGTTCTTTTATCTTCAACACATCATCTCAATGAATTCAGTTTATTAGATACATTGAGAGACTCAACTGTTTTTCTATCAAAAATCTGAAATATCAAATCTCATTACATAATTAGAGATAACATAGTAATAGCTACATTGTTCAAGAGATACATCCCATTAGAATGTGTTCATTCTCTAAATGAAGGATGAGAACAAACATGTATCTTAATCAACCATTTGATCCTGTCTTTATCGGTCTTATTGCTTTGAAGCACAACAAGAGTATTTCTAACTATTGGAAACCTGGGCAAACAAGATTCTTGATACTGCTGGTGCTTTTAACCCCTGAAAGCGGGATGGTGCAGTCCTCAAAGATTCTTTTCAAATGGAAATGGAGATAGTGTACTTAGATTTTCACCAAAGTGCAGACTTCTGGCTCCTGTCCAAGTAATGTTCCTTCTTCTCAGCCTACTTCTCAAAACCTGTAGCTGTTCTTAGCAGCACTAATGATATCATCTGACCTTTCCCTCTATTCTCACTCTCTGAGAGTATGTTCATATTTGGAATTGAATATACTATTGAACTGGATCTGATATTTAATTCTGAAATATTAGTCTTAAACTATTCTGCGCTGACTGACCCAAAAGGGATGACCATGTCTCACTAGATGGCTTATGTCTAAAAAGTACCATAATCTGATGAAAACACACCGCCAGGAGACCAATTACTCTAACTCAAGTAATATAATCTTGTACTTGATGTCCTTGCTTTGTCAGAGGCATTAAGTGCATGTCTAGCTTTATGTACAGGAATAATATTTAGTGTGATGGAATTTCCTAGTGCTTAGTTGTCTTGCTGAAATTATTGCAAGTTTAGAGCTTGGTATTTCCAGCAATGCAAGAAGCTGACATAGGAGTGACACATCCCCCCCTTCCCCCTCGCCAGGATTAGTCCAATTGCTTGCGTAGTGTCCCGTCTTGGAAGGTGGTCAACGAATTATATGAGAGGAAGATTGTAAGAAAATAGCAGACCTAGAGGTTACTTTCCTAGTGTCTTTTCCCAGTTTCAAAATTTGCATCTCAGACACTGCCCCAGACAGAAGTGATACCTCTACATTTAAGAACTACCTGACTTTCTGTATCTTTTATAGCACATATATTTTGTGTCTTGTTGCTGTTTGCTATATTAATATTCAAATTACTGTAAGGTTTTCTTTCATACTGATGTCTTAGATACTGCCACTTTTGCAATTACTCGCAAAATACTCAGATGGCATAAGTATAAATGTTTCACTCTCCCCCACCGATTCCTGCATTTTTAAATGCTTTGAAACAAATATGAGCTTAGTAATAAAAGCAGAAAAGAAAATTAAATAACAACTAAATTGTGGAACCTTAAAGCCCCCTGAATTTTTTTTTTTTTTGCTTTCAAGGAAACATTTATACTACTTCCATATTTTATACCACTTCTGATATTCCATATCAGAAACACCAACTTACTTTCATTGCTGTGTGAATTTTGTCAGTTATTTGTATTACACCAAATATTGGCTGGCTTTGCCAAATTAACTTCTTTCACTGCCTTTGTTTAATTTGAGTAATTAAAATGCATATTTGGCTCTCCCGCATCCCCCTTTAATCTCTCTAACGGGCTTTTTATCTAACCAAATAACAGTTTTCCTGATATTCTGTAGAAAAAATAACTTTATGGAAATCACATTCTCTAAAGTAGGTCTTATATATTGGCAGATTTACTCATTTCATTGGGTCTCTAAACACATTATTCCTTTAAAGATGCTAAGCATATAATTTCATAGGCCATTTACCTTTATAGTTATGGACATT
>VZSC01002098.1:16507-32149 GCA_013398225.1 Steatornis caripensis | reverse complement strand
AGACATAAGCGAGCCACTCTCCATTCCACCTTCATTTGCTGTTTAATTACAGAGAGTTTTTCCCCTAGTGTAATTTCTTTTCATCAATGTAAGTACAGGTTGCTTTTTTGAACTAAATGGTTCTTTAATAAAAATGCTATACAAAAAAAATTTGAAGAGTGGCAGTTTGTACTAAAAATGCACAGTTCAACGCAGAAAATGAGGATTGGCAGCAATATATTGAAACTCTGGGCCAATGTTTTTTTTCACATATAAAATTAGAGAACTAATAAATCAATTTTCCTCAATTTATAAAGTGTTAAACTTACCCTGTCTAAAGCAGTTTGTAGTAGTCCCAGAAACCAGGAGATAAATCCTCAGAAGACCTGCAAAGGATTGTAGAAGAGTAATACATATGAAAACCAACATAATTGTAAAATATTTCATGATAGGAAGAGGCAATATGATATTATAGTTGTATGATACTATAACTGTGTATGTCAGTCTAAAAGACCAATGGAATATTGCCCATTTAGAAATGTCCTAGAGGACATACTGAGACAATGAATGCTCTGTTAATAAAGAGAGATTTCAAAGATGATTCCTGGCAAAAGCGAATTTACCATGCCCCAAAGCAGTAGAATTAACAAGAGCAATAGAAATGGCAGAGAAAAATACCAGATTTGCTGTTAGGTGCAAATAGTCAAACTATCTCAAACAAAATGAGAACCTAGGTGGAAGGGTTTAAAAGTGCTCCCATGATTTAAATATCTCAAGATCAGATGCTTAGCAAAAAAAACCTGCAAAGATTATAAGCAGTCACTAGCCTTGAAAAAACAGAGCATCCAAAGGAATAGAGGAAAGGAGAGCAACTGCCTTGTGGTTAAAGAATAATAACAATTATATTGCAACAAAAAAGGAAGAAAATGGGACTTTATGACGGTAAGCAACAAGAAGGCACAACAGTATACTCAGGTGTCAGTTTCTCTTATCAACTATCAGCTGGACAAAACCAGAATTATAATATTCAAACCCTTTCCTCCCTACTTCTAGTAATTCAAGGACTAAGAAAATGTATTGGCTGTAAGAACAAGTCCTCAGTTGAATTAAGCTGCAGCTAATATGAGTTAGTTACGATCTTAGCGATATTTCTCAGTTAAGATCTAGCAATTGCCAATCATTCTGGAGTACCCATGGCTTTTCACTCACCCTTATTTAAAGGAAGCTTGGAGACAGAGGAGATAACAACTAGTATTTATAACTGAGACCAGAAGCAGAAGTCAAATGACCGATATGAGTTCTTATGCCACAGGAGCTAAGGCAAAAGAAGCGGGGTCAGGTGACAGCAGATTAACTCAGTTTCATTATGATCACTGTTTTAAGAATATCAGACAGTAATGCTGAGGATGTCTGAAGGAATTGTAAGGCATGGTGAAGCAGGTCCCCAAGTCAGAAATTAACACATCCCATGAACAGACAGCATTAGGTCAGCCTTAACATGATAGTAAACTAGACATCTTACATTGCCAGAAAAATGGGATAAAGCAAAAAAAAACTCATCAAACTATAAAAAAATGTACCTCAACAAATATTCGCAAGAGGTCTGTATCAGTGTATTAGGCTGCCATATGGAATATTATCTTGAGTTTTTCACGGACCCTGAAAATTTGTTAAAAGGTACCTTGCATCTTGGAGTCATAATTGGGGTGGGACAAGATAAGATGGAAGTATAGTAACCAACAACACTTCAGTTTATTCTAGGGTCTCTGTTACCACAGACTGCAGAAAGTGGGGGACCTGTCATTCATCCATACAGAATGGGGTTTTTTGTGAGCCACTCATAGTAGAAAGCCCAGGTCATAAAGGCGTGAAAACATTGTGAGAGATAATTTTTTTAATTGTACTTGAATCTGTATGGCTTGGCTTAGGTTTTAGGAATGAATGAAGGCTTATCATGGTTCAGCCATATCTGGGCAGCTACACAGATGTACAGATTGAAGTTTGATTGTGAAATGCAAATCTTAAATTTTTGTGTTATACTTAGGTAAATGTTTTTTTTTTTTTTAAGTTAGTTTCTTATGACTTACCTGATTCTTAAGCTATACTATTTATAGATTATGTATTGGCATTAAGTTAAAGACATGCTTCGTAACTGCTCTCCATACAGTGAAAAACAAGATGTAAAGTAAGAATTCACTTGTTAAATATGATGACCTTGCTCCAGGCACTCAGAAGAGCACCTGACACCCTGTGCAGGAGATAGCAGTTGTCTTCCCTGAAGTCCCCACTATTGATCTTAAATCTGTAGAAAGTAAGTTTTTTATCAATTCTATCCCACAGTTCCTAATGCATTCCCGAAGAGATCAATGTTTTCTGAGTGTTCAGATCTGGACATATTGCAAGAAGGAAAAATCAACATTTCAGAAGCAGTCAAAATACTATTTTGATAACATTGCTTGCCTTAAATATTTTTCGTTATTCTTTTATTGTTTCTATCTATTATGCACAGCCATGTGTGATAAGCAATTGCAAAAGATCCTTTATGAAATTGTATTATTTTGTGTTATGCTGTGTGCTGTATGTAACCCAAGGCATTTATCTCCAAAAAAGTCAAATCAATTAAAATATATGATCGTTGGAGGATAATAAGACCAAGTCATACAACTATTTGACATTTAAACTGTTAGGCTGGATTTTCAAGGTACTATGAAATGTAATAGATTCTTTGCTTTCTTTCTTTCTTTCTTTTTCTTGTTTTTGGGGTTTTTTTAAGATCAAAACTCTAAAAAATCAATTGTGAAAAATATGATAGCGGTGTTAATTGCATTAATCTAAATCTAGCCTAGAAGTCACTAAAAGTCACGCATCAGTTATGCAGTGATTCTATGAGGTTTCCTTGAAGTGTGCCCCAATTAAATATATTTAGTAGGGTTCTTATTTATTATATTAATCACTGCTGCTAGCACAATGCATCATGCTGAATTTTGTAACCTGACAGTGTGAAGTTAAAGCAGGGAGAGGGGAGGTTAAAAAGAATTCACTTAAATAAATTTGACACTTCCATTCCTGAGATTAAAGTACCACTAAAAATCCCAGCATTTTGCCTGAAAAATTACATAACCCTACTCATTTTAAATACTACAAATTCTAAGTAAAAAGTCTACAGTCTAGAATTCAAGTAAGAGAAACATCAAACAGCTCTAAGGAATATTTGAATACTTTGGGATATTTTCACAAGTCTGCTAGGATTGATGCATTTCTATGACACCTTCCTGCCTTAGCAGGAGAGAAGTCATCTGGGTGACCTAGGAGAGTAGAACGGGCAACATCCAGTCTCCCAAAGGAAAGATTCATAGGATCAAAACAGCCTGAAAATTCTGGGAAGAGCTGCATGGCATCTCACTACCCTGGCACTGTTGCAGATGAGAAGTCTGGCTAGAAGCTATGCAATCTGGGCCAGCTTTCCTGCCAGACCTGGTTTCCACCAAATGTTTTGATGTAATCTCTGTAATCTTGGGATGTGTTTTTATATCATAGACTACTCATTTTTCAGGTAAAGGCCACACAATGGAAGTGAAAGCTGCAAGTCTAGAAATGCAGAATAAGAGAGAGAAAAATTTTACACCAATTAGAATTCTCTGGACACAAAAATCCATACAAGAAAGGGAGAGAAGTATCACTGTGGACAGCTTAGTGAAAAATTCTCTCCCATGTGTAAAGAAATCATAAAACAAAGAAATGTTAGGATGACCAAAGAATAGGACAGAATATAATACCAAAACTTACGCGTCTCTTTTAATACATCAGTGATTTTGGTAGTGCATCAAATACTGCTCTGGTCACTTGATCTAAGAAAGGTTATTGTAAAACTGAAGGGGCTCAGAGAATAATCACAGGTTTGAAAAGACATTCATGCAGTCAGACATTAAGTATTTGAAATGATTTCAGATAGAAAGCAAAGGAAGCAGAAGAAGCAATAGTCACTGCATGTAAAATGCTGAGTTTCATAGAGAATGCAGATGAATTCTGTCTTCCACGCCTTACAAAACCCACTCACTAAATGAAATTAAATAGTGGCAAATTCTGGTAAAGGCTGGTAAGTGGCAGATGAGGAAAGAACAGCCTAAGCAAATACTACCAGAAGTTTGTTCTCTGTACTTCCACCCTCTTCAGACTGAAAGTTTTGGGGCTGCTGTGAGAGGAAACATTTGGATCTAGGCCTCAAATCTAAAATTAAATCTAATCTTAAATAAACAAACAAATAAGCAAGCAAAAATCACCACCAACAGCCATCAGATAGAGGCATTTGGGAGTTAAAACTAAGTTTTCCAAAATCCCTAATTCTGCTGCTTATTTGATTTATGCCATCCTTTCATCTTTACACGAGCTGTAGTTTCCAAAAGCCCGATTCAATGAAAAATCCCTAACAACTGGACAGGCAACAAAAATTGCATGGTTTCTTGAATGCAAGGTAAAATGGAAAAATTCATGTGTAATCTTAAATACACATCCAAATCCAATAAGTTATAAAAATAGAAAAGCTGATAAGAAACTAAACTGGGATTGGCCAACCAGAGGAAGCCAAGATTGAATACCAACAATCACTGAAAATGATAGTAAAAGTAGTCTTTTCAAACTTTCATTCTGGAAGTTTCCTATTTTACAGCATATGGATTATAGAGGATGCTCCAAAGACCATTTAAACCATATTTTCAGAAGAACTCAGCATGTATGAAAGCAGTAAAATAAGCAGTAAGATTTGTAAAATAACTCTGTGGCAGAGGATGAAGCCTCTCTTGAAAGCTGACCTTCTATTTACATACTGGAATTATGGATCATTGCTTCTGCAAATTTGTTTCTATTCATTTTGCTGAATGTTTCAAACTTTGAATTTGAGATAGTTTGCCCTTCCTCAATTTTTCACTTACATTAACATCAGTGCTAAGTCTTCTAACATGACTGTAGTCTGTACATCCAATATTTTATTTCATTAAAAATATTAAAAATATACTATGACCTCCCTTCCTTTTTGTGTGCTTGCACACATATCTTTGGAAGCTGATAGTATTTCAAAGAGGCTAACAGGTTGGTGGCAGAGAGCTGTAATACTTCACATGTCTGGGTCGTGATAGTCAGCATCTGGCTGGTGTTCAGATAGGGCTGTGGGCAGGTGACGGGGCTGATGCCCACATCCTGGCCTGAGGTGCAACTAGCTGAGCATAATGTGAGAAGATAATGGATGTGCCATGAGAAATTACTAGACACAACAGATAACAGGATGAGAAGCTGACAAAATTTAAAGGTAACCCCATGGAGATGGCAGCATTTCAGTGGTGGTTTAGGTGGAGTTATGTATGAAATAGCCAAACTTTACAGGTAACTGAAAGGGAGTTCTAGGGAACCTTTGGGGAGCATGATCTTGCATGGCAAAAAGCACTTGGGTAACTGTGTCAGTAATACTGTATGAAGCCAAGGGTACCTGGGTAATAGTATCAGAAACGCCAAACTTAGGTATAGATGTAGCAAACAATAACGGGGAAAAAGTAATTAGGGACAGGTTGTTTATATGGGAGGAGATCAGGGCAGAGAAAGAGAGGGACAAGAGTGATGAAAAATGTGTGAAGAAATAGGAAAAGAGAGAGCAAGGTACATCAGTGACATAATCAGCACTGCCCAGGAGTAACTGTTGGACTAGGATAATAATCCCAGCCTGTTGTTATGACCTTACCTCATGGCCAAACCTGCTCCTGTGACCAGAAGGATCAGAAAGGGAGGCATTTTTCTCTTGTGGACATGACTATATCTGAGTTGGAGGAGTTGAGCATCCAGATATTAGTGTGGCACCACCCATTCCAGATCTGATAGCATCAGTGTCTTCCTGGGCACTTCCCAGTATGCCCAACTTGCTGGAATTTTCTGCAGAGGACCAACAGTTTTCACTAAAAAGATGAAATACCTGTAAAGTGAGAAATACTGAGTTCTACCCAAAATTTTCTGATTCAAGAAATAAAAAAATCTGCTATTTAACCTTGTAGTCCGTGTGATTCTTATTTTCCTTAGACAACAATTGTCCTCTGAGGAGCAGTGAAGGAAAACACATCATGGAAAATACTCCTCAGCTACTGAATTCAATCTACAGGTGAAAACAGATGCACAAAGTCCAAATTGTCCCACAGAACACACAGCAGTGACACTTCTTAAGGTTTTTTTCTTTCTTTTTGCTAAAGCATGGTGTTGGGGAGGGGACAAGAAGAGAGTGGGGAAAAAAACCCATACCTAACACTGGAAATAAATCCCATTTGTATGAGGACCACTGAACCAGACAGAAGTTTCAGCAATGAAGCAGCTGCTCGTGCTATTTGTTACCTCCTTATGCTTACACACAGATCTTGATCAAGGATTTGAGAAAATGAACCATCTAATAGCAGCACTGGTATTAGCCGAGGCAGCTACAATGTACAGTACGGTGGGCTGACCTTGGCCAGCTGCCAGATCACCACCCAGTCACTCTCTTCCTCCCCATCCTCAACAGGACAGGGAGAAAATTAACAACTTGTTAAGAACATGGGCTGTTATCCGCTGGTGCTCTTTCACGTGGGTACAAATGACACTGCACACCGGAGTCTGACCAGAATTAAGGAAGACTACAGAGCCCTGGGGGCGCGAGTGAAAAATGTTGGTGCGCAGGTCATCTTTTCCTCCATTTTACCGGTTAGAGGTAAGGGTGAAGCCAGGACTAGAAAGATAATGCACGTCAACTCCTGGCTACGTGGCTGGTGTCGTCGTGAGGGTTTTGGTTTTTATGATAGTGGGACTTTAGCTTGTCACAGGGTTAAGTGAAGCTCTATTAGCATAAAAACTCCTAACCTCATAAACAGTCACACATTAAACTGTTTGCTCCTGAACTGCTCAGTAGTTTCTGTCTTTAAGATGAAGAATTTCTGATTTTGTTTCTAAGTAATGAAGTACCGACTGCTGCCATCATCCTGTCGGTTTCTTTACATGGCCGGGACTGCCCTTCTTGACACCATTCAATTAACCCATCATCAAAGTATGCAATCAGAGCAGACACACAGCAATACACATTATAAATTGCTCTCATGTATGCTCACTCAACTGTTGTAGAAGTAATAGGCAGACCTCACGTACTAAGGGCTCACATTTTTATTCTTTTATCTGTGCTTAAAACCCTCTCTGTAATAACATTCATTATCCTCTCTCAGCTGTGGCAATTCCTCTTCAATCAAAACAAGTGACCATAAGAAAGCATATTAGAGTTTTACACAACAGACAGCAGACACATTTGTTGCTATTGCTTCTAGGAAAACCCTGAAAATGATCCTTCAGTTAACATGGATACAAATTATTCATGTGCCCCTTTCTTACCATAAAAAAAATGTTTGCTCGCCACTTTATATGGCATCGTGCGGTAGATTTCTAAATATTAATGAAATTGGATTTACTCAATGTGAGGGTACAATTTACAGTAACAAAACATTTGAACATAATAATGATCTTGGTATTCAGTATCTTTGTAACTTGTAACTGTGAAAGGAAAAACTTTGTTTAGGTTAGATTTTAGGACTCTCACCACTACAAGGTATAAAATTATCTGCCAGATGCAGGCGGTTCAAAGAAGAATGGGGGGACAGTCTCGGCTGGCTTCACGGGTGTTTGTGTGTCCATCTTTCTTGCTCCGTAAGAGCACTCTGTAAGAGTGATATTAGAGATGATTCCACTCAGGCACAATGCCCTGTGGGTATTTGGAGCTAACAAAATCATTCATTAAGATAGCATTAACAACCTAATCGCAGAAAACATCTACACACTGAATTTGGAGAAACATAAATCTGTTTATCCTATTGAAACCACCATAGCTTTTCTTTCTCTCAAAAACAACACCCACCCCTGTGCAACAGTAAATATACTACTATTTAGAAAGCTCCACTGATATCCAGGCAAATAATGAATTATATATTATATATCCAGAAAATAATGAATTATATTACCGAGAATTCTTGAACATATTATGAATATTTTCCCATGTAATAGACTAAGATAACTATCCCTGTCACAAGTCTTCACATTTTTCTATGTTATCCACTCCAAAATACTAAGTTAATCACTCCTTCCCTTTAGAAAGCATTTAGGCAGAACAATAGAGAGGACTAAAAAAAATATTTATATTGATCTCTAGGTGCACTAGTCACAAATGCCACCACAGTTTCTTATTTTGATGATGCTGATATCTGACTCTGCAATACTATATTCACTACTTTCTTCTAAAGATATTCCCTACATTTAAATTTCTTATCAGTAAATAACAATTGCTTGTCCATAATAAAACACTGTATATCTTCATTTAAGGAGTCATAGTTAGTTTTTCTTACCAAACTTCTATGAAACAAATTGTTGTTTCTAATTGGCTTTTACAGGAAGGGAAGTAAGGCAGAGAGGAAGAGAGAGCAGGTTCATGTGAGCGGGATTGCACTGTTAATGGGAACCTGGCCTAGCAACTAATATCTGAGACGATATCATAGTCAAAGCAAATTTGTACAATTGCCCTTGAAGACTATAGTCTATGATTGGGGTCCAAATCGTTCTAAAAAGCTCACAGAAGGCTTGATGGTCACAAAAGAAAGCTTTGAAAGTCACTGCCTCTCCTTATGCTTGTCTTCCTTGTTTGACAAGGCTAGACATAGACAAAAACAATGCTGAGAACTCTGTTCCCAAAGCGCATCATCAGTTTTGCAGAAGCCTGTAGGCTGCTGTATCAATTTAGCCAAAACACTCTCACAAGAATGTTCCCCAAAAGTCTTTTCCCAAAGGGGTTATGCTCAACAAGAAAGTGAAAAAGTGCAGTCTCCTATGCACTCAACTGAGACTCCATTAATTAATGCCAGTCTTCCACTGGCCTGTAGGAGCTGTTGCAAAAAGGCAGGAATGTGGAGCAGGGTTTCAGTAACACAACCCACCGATGTCTTAACATGTGTCTCATGTACAGACTTAAGAGCAAGGTTATCATAAATAGAAATTAGAAACCTACATTAGTTTAGGATATAGTTTAGGATATAGTACAGCAATAAATCAAGATTCCATTTTTCCTCTCCTTCTATTTTCAAGAGCATTATATCACTTAAGTTAACTACTAATACAATCAGTTTCATACACATATGGTCAGTTAAGAGTGGTACAATATCTGTATACGTTTTATATCTACTTATTATACTCAAAAGTGAGAATGGTTGAATTATTAATGCTATAAATCATAACTCTTTATTAAATAAGTTAGACTCTGTTTTTAAAATATGTTAAAATTCCAGGATTCTAAAGAGTTTATCATTTCTAGTTATTCATACTGTATTGCTATGTGGACACCACCACCATTTCAGCCAGTAACATCTGTAGACTACAAATGATGACATATTGCTGTTTCTTCTCTATGATAGTCAACAGATAGTATAATTGTTCCTCAGTCATAATAGTAGAGCTTAACTGTAAGACTTTGTTGTAGTAGTTCATGATTTTCAGTTCTGAGTTGGGGCAAGGTGTTTTCTAACAGGTGATTACATTAAAAGTTCATAGATAGGAGCAGAGAGAATACAATATGTTAAATCTCAAGGATTTTCAATGATATAAACCATATAAATTAGGCAAGAGAGATCATTCATTAATGAGGGGGGAAAAAACCCACACACCTTGGAATTAATTTTTTTCATCCCATCACTATACAAGAAGAATCACCAGCAACAAAAGCAAAGATACCCAAGGGCAAAGAGAAGTTTTGGTCTAACAGACCCTGACAGCTGTATATACCTAGAAAGATTTCTATAATTACTAAGAGAGAGTTGTGTTACCTCACTTTGGGGCTATCAAGAGACACGGTTTTAGCATTAAAAATCACAGATATATAATGATCAGAACTAATTTGATATTGTGAATTTTTTTAAAAAGTAAAACTTTGGTGAAATTCTGTCTAACCTGTAGCACACTTTCTACAAATTTATCATTTTCCTGTGAAATATTTTAATTCTGTCTAGTCAATACTTTCTGTCAGAGAACAGTCCCATCTATCAGAAATTCCATAGGCCATTACATTCCTCCTGAATGCAGTACAACATAGTTGTGTAAATGATGTTAGTGTATTTATAATCATGCCTTACAAATGTCCTTTACTACCCAATTAAGCTACAAACATTCTCCCAGCTGTAGCAGACAGGAAAAGTGTTTACCATATTATTCCATTTGATGAAAGAGGCTGGGAAACAGTTTCACCTGCAAAGTTTTTAAAAATGCTTCAGATCTGTTATTACTGATGATCACTAAAATATTACAGTTTAACAGGTTCATAGTTTTGACATACTTAAAAAGCTCACACAATATTAGGAAGCTGACATAGTTCAGTGTGGACTAAAATCTGAGGCCCTATAAAAATCTGGTTTTCTGTACTAAAATTATATGCAAATGCCTACATGTGTATGGAAAACACACTAGGTTTACAGGACAATATTCAAGGAAAATTAGGAACATTTTTAATGAAGTAAGTTGGATTCAGAAGTATAATGTTGATGTCGCTACAACGATGTCATGGACAGATGAGAAGGACATCCTGAGTAAGCCTGCAGGAAAAAATGAACGTGACTACCAAAATGACCTGATACTATAGTCACAATTGTTTAAATGAATTGTTTATTTGCTAAAAAAACCCTAATTGTGAATATATTACAATTATTCACCTAATTCAGCAAATACTCAAATTCACTAATAAGTTTTATCAGACAAATTGAATTTTTTTTTTAAAGTCTACTTTCAAAACATGTAATTCTAAAAATTTATTTCAGATCAAAATTCTGGTAATTTTATTTTCAAATATGAAAAAGAGAAAACTCTTCCCTACTCCAGGAATTAAACAATTTAATTTTATTTCATGTCTAAACCATGAAAACAAAACAGTAATTACTCATATAGGAATTATTCTATTATTATATTTAATTATTTTATGGGAGAAAGAAAAAAATATTGCAAGAAAATAGGCTTGAATTCCATGCAACAAAACCAGAGAGAATGCCTAAAGCAATTCCAGGCCTTTAATCTATTATTTGAGGACCACTGAAAACAGTCTTATATCATAGACTTCAATTGAAAAAAACTTTACATTTGATTCATAACATTTCCAAATTGAATTAGTATTAGAAAAGCACTTGATGAAATGCATAGCAGCACTACAACACTACATTTGAGATGCAGGACACTGTAAATCTGTCCTTTTTATCTGAAATCTATGAAAACTCTACTTGTTCCTTGCACCAAGTGACTAACATGAGGAAACAAGGCAGAGAAATTAATGCTAATTAACACTGTCTATAGGGCAGAATGATCATTAATCTCAGCTGACATTAGCCAGAAATTCAGATGTTCACCAAAAGTGGAACAAGTCCCCAGATACAGTAGGGAACCTATAGGCATTGCTGAAATTTTTAACTTCAAGCATTTTAATTAGAAAGTGGTGCCTTTACCAAAAATATACAGAAACATTGCACCAGGAATGGCTTCCTACTTAAAAATAAGTGCATTTTGGTTATTAGCAGTCATCCTTGAAATTTAACTGCCTTAATTTGACTTTCATTTTTATAATCCAAGCACTTCTGTTTTGCATCCAAATTCTCAAATACATGGAAAAAGGTAAAGTTAACTTTATATTATACTAAATTATACTAAGTTAAGTTTAAATCCAGTTCCATGCTCTTCCCAGGAAAAACATTCCAATGGCTTGCATTTCAACTGCATTTGGCTTCTCAGTCTCAGGTACTATAACTGCATTAACTGAGAGTAGCACAGAATTTGTTCCTTTTTCTTTTCTATAGCCTAAATAGATGTAGGTGTAACAAAATACTACCAAATCATTGTAAAAAGAGATCAATTTATTTTTTACACCTTCAATGTACAAATGCACTTATAGCCTATTATCGCACTAAAGAGAAAAAAATTTATAGATATGCAACAACTAATATCATAAATGCAAATTCATTCCATAAAACACATTTTTATCTTTGCATGGTATTTTCTAGTCTTTAAGTATTGTCNTTTATATTATACTAAATTATACTAAGTTAAGTTTAAATCCAGTTCCATGCTCTTCCCAGGAAAAACATTCCAATGGCTTGCATTTCAACTGCATTTGGCTTCTCAGTCTCAGGTACTATAACTGCATTAACTGAGAGTAGCACAGAATTTGTTCCTTTTTCTTTTCTATAGCCTAAATAGATGTAGGTGTAACAAAATACTACCAAATCATTGTAAAAAGAGATCAATTTATTTTTTACACCTTCAATGTACAAATGCACTTATAGCCTATTATCGCACTAAAGAGAAAAAAATTTATAGATATGCAACAACTAATATCATAAATGCAAATTCATTCCATAAAACACATTTTTATCTTTGCATGGTATTTTCTATTCTTTAAGTATTGTCACAATGACTGCAGATCATTGGGAAAAATGAACAACAGTTCACAGCCTCCAGGTTCCAAATGAAAGGTCTCCTGCTATTTCCGTAGATGATTAATAAATTGTCCTATAGGTTTGCCAAGGTTTAGAGAGAAACATTAAAATGTGTATTGTTATGAGTTCATAGACATGTAAAACATCCATGACAGATGAGATGTGGGATTGGCCTGCTCTGAAATTCAGAAAAGAGACATTCTTCCTCTATAAAAATTGCAAAAGGATAGTGGTTGTCAAAAACTCTAGACCACCAAGCCTGAGCCATCAAAAAAGATTTAAGATAAGGGCTCGGACTGCAAACAGTAACTTGGAAAAAGACTGAGCTGGTAGGCACTGCTAAACATTTTACGAAGATTACTAGCAGCAGTGTGGCCAGAAGACTGCTTCCAGAAAGCCGCAACTTCAGATTTCATCAGTCCCGTAGTTTTAACGCCTAGCATCAGCTGTGATTGTGACCTGCTTAGGGCATAATCCTCTTCCCCCATATACACACACTAGAATACCTAGTGTGTGTACCTAATCCTCTGATGGATAAAAATGAAAGCATCGGAGATCAGAATTGTTTTCGTGTTAGACTGACAATTTGATGAATAAATGGATGCATGTTATTCTCTGAAATCTGTTCTAAAGTAATAACCTTGTAAACAGGATGCTGGCAATACTGTAGGTGATACGAAGGTTAAGAATCATAGAATCATAGAATGGTAGGGGTTGGAAGGGACCTCTAGAGATCATCTAGTCCAACCCCAGATACGGACATGCCACTCCTTTTTCTAGCCTCCTAAGTTTCAGGTGGATTATCCTATCTTAACTTTCATGCGATACAATTTCTCTTTATTAATAACGTTTCATGTTCCTGGGAAAGACTTATTGAAGCATATTGTCTGATCTTATATTCAGATCAATGCTGAAATTTTAAGATTGGCATTACCCTAATAACTGTCCTTCGAAAAGGGTTTCTGCTATGGCAGATTTTACCCCAAAACAACTACAAGATCTAAAAATGCCTAAAAATGTTTAACAAGATGCTGCTTAAGAGTGAGTTAAAAGTGAATCCATCTGGAAATTGCCAAGTGCTGATGCTTGAAATATGCCAGTGCATTAAACAGCTTGCAGGTAAAATGTACTATATTTTCATGAAATACAAGCTTTTATTAAATATATACTTCTATTTTGTTAGAAAAAAGCCTAATCAAAAGTTTTTCTAAATGAAGTATTCTACAAAATATTTAAGAAATACAGTTTGTAATAGGACGGAGACTGTAATATATACGTAAATAACTAACCCAAATGCAATCATCATGTGAAATGAAGAAAAGGGAAAAGATCCCTTTAAAAGGTCCCTTCCAACCCCTACCATTCTATGATTCTGTGATTCTATGATATGGCAGTGCTTCCTCTACTAACGGCACTTAGGTACCAAGGAATCATTTCTCCTCCTCTTTCTCCTCCTCCTCGTGGCTATGAGATTGAGCACGCCTGAGGCAGGAGACCATGTTCTTTGCTTTCCTTGCTCTGTGAGCTGAGTGCCTGTGCACATATAACATGGTCACCAGAAACACGCTCCATTTTTTATACAACTGATGGCAATAACAATAACATTTTCTGCTCTGTATCAGCACAGGGATTGGGAGCATTTGTGCATTAATCATCCCATCTTGTAGAGGGCAAAGAGGATCATACCTGCCATGTTAAGAGGAGCAAAGTCAAAAGCAGATTGAAAGAGGCTATGAGTACACTTTCAGTTGTTCTCAGGACCACAAGGAGCGTTTTGAAAACAGCATTTAGATTGAGGCTGTGGGAACTTTTGTGTAGTGGTACATAACAGACGCATCAGGCTGGCTAATACAGCTCTGTAGTTAAAAATATCTCTTTTCTGGGGAGCTCGTATAAAGATTTTTTTGGCCAGTTTTGTTGCAGTTTATCATTTTGCGGTAGATTATTTATATTTGGGGGTTTTTGTTTGTTTTTTTGACATCTTTCCAGTCACCTCTAAATATAATTTACAATTTGAGACTGTTTCTCAGTCCATGCCACCTGTACGTAGCTTTTGTTTCTTACATGTAATGTAGTCACACAGAGACTACTGAACTCCAATTGTTTTCAGGACTCACAAACTAATGTCATGGTGTATCACTGTGACCTGAAAGAGCATCTGAGGATAAAAATCCTTAGTGAGAGTATAATGACCACTACGCACAAAATAAAATTAACTCTTCTCAAGCACAGAATCTCAGGACTACATTAAGGGCCAGATTTTAAGTCAGAATATTGGCTTTTTGCGCTATGTAGGTTACAGTATGTCTTTACCTAAGTCACTTGTATAAATACTCCCTGTGATATAACACAACTCATTATTGCAATAGGGTTTGGGGCAAACCAGGGGCCTTGCCCTTCTCCCCATCCAACAGGATTGACACACTGATTGACACATTCAGGGCAATATAAAGGTCGTGGTGGTGCTTTACTGTGCAACAGCTGATACACCTTTGTTAGGTCTGCTAAACTACGGGCGCAAGTAAGAAACTCCAACAAGGCTGGGGACTGGCTTGACAACGAGAGAACCAAAACCAGCTCCGTAACCATTCTCCTCCTGCATCAGAGTAAGATTTTTGTATTTTATTTGGGTTCTCAAGGAAGATAATTGCTAGTTACAAACAAATTACAAGGTTGCATATAAAGTTTTCACCCTAATCAGACTGGCATCATGCAGAAGGAATCAAATGCAGTAGGAGGAGCGTACAGTGTATTACTTTAAAACCTCCCATAGGCTCCTGCTAATCGTGCCAGACTACTGCTTATAACTTACATTATTCATTGGGGAAGAATAAAAGTTTAATCAATAAAAGCAGAGTCAAGTTACCCATACTAGAGGTTCAGAAAAAAAAAAGATGCCTTGAAACTCAGATATAAAATATTATGAGTTTTGGATGAAACCTTAATGTCTTCTTTTCTTCGTATATTCATTAATAATAATAAACCATAACCTCACCTGACCTTTGCCTTCACAGATTTAAAGACAGTTTATGAAAATCCTTAGCATTACGCTGGTTTTCTTTACCACTGCTTAAGTACTTTAGGTCCCTTCAAGAGCACAATGTTAGAAAGACAGCCCTTGATCTTCCTGCAGAGCTATTTGTAAAAGCAGCTATAAGAG
>VZSC01002098.1:0-16363 GCA_013398225.1 Steatornis caripensis | reverse complement strand
CTATAAGAGAAAAGCTTCAAAAGAGAGTAAGGTATGCATAAAGCTGGTCACCATTGTTTACTTTTTGTCTTCTGTGTCGATACCTAAATGGTACAGCACCAGACTGAAATATGTATTGATACTACATCCTTGCATAACTGACAGGGCCATAGGCAAGTGTTAAGTTATTCTACGTTGCTGTAATTATAGTGCAGACCAATCACTCTCCAAGACTGCAGGAAAAGCTGGCAGCTAAAGTCACTGCATACAGCAATCATAACAGCACTGACAGGCTGCTGTCAAGCAGGCATGGATATTCTGGAAATAGATAGCAGAAATGCCAAATCTAAGACAAATGCTCTTGGAATATGTAATAAATCATATTAGCTGTCTGATGCTTCTCCTTGGTGTACAGATCGTGATTAAAATAAACTAATTAAAATCGTAATCGTGATGCGCTGAAACAGGAAACAAAGATGTGAGGTACGCAACATGATCATGAAGTGGGTTTTAGCAGTCAAGCCAGATCAAGTCCTGCTTCTCCACCTATTAACTAATTACAGCAACTAGTACACTCTGCATCAGGTTATGAAATTGTCAAACAGAAGCATGGATATATAGCCCTCATTGGAGCAACTGTAGATGTTATATTAAGATCTCCATTTATCAAGCATTGGAAGAGGCTGCCCAGGGAAGCAGTTGAGTCACCATCCCAGGAGGTACTAGGGACATGGTTTAGTGGTTAACCTGGTAGTGTTAGGTTTATGGTTGGACTTGATCTTAAAGGTCTTTTCCAAGCTAAATGATTCTGTGATTTAGGCTGCAGTTCCAGGGAGCCACAGTAGCCATTTTGAGGTGAAGAAAGCAGGTTCCACCTGCTGCCCTGCCATGGCACAGGCAGGAGACATGTATGCAGTCATGGCGTCCCTGTGTCCCACAGGCCAGGACCCAGAAATGAGGATGACCTACAAGCCCCCGCAAATGCGGGGGAGGCACAGGGGAATCCTCTGCAGCAGGGGGAACCTGCAGGAGATTAGTGCCTTGCAACAGAGGTTTTACTTCTATGAGTTGACCAGATAGATATCTATATCTATCTCAAGTCAACCATTTCAAGCTAAACATTTCAAGATAACCGGGATTAAAAAGCACTGATTATGCAGTTGGATATGCAGGAACTTGTCCTTTCTTACTTTAAAAATCTATTAATTCATATCTTACCATACTGAGATGTATTTGCCAGTTTTGTGACTTCCTGTATCAGTCCTGCACAACCTGAAAGATTTAACACTTTCCCATGCCATGTCATGCAGAGGAAAGCAGAGAACAGTCATATTAAATCACCATGCATAGTTGGCTAACTAAATACACTTATGCATACTAGGAATATCATGGTAAGTTCAGACAGCCTTTCAGAACTCCTGAGATGACTCCTAAGAACTGCTAACTCTTTTGAGTTTCTAGCATTCAAATATTTTCAGTCCCCTGACATGAATATTCAAGATACACACAGCACAAGGATGTCCCAGTGGTTGGTTTGAACAGAACCAGAGGAATAACTTGCATCTGGAAGCAGGTGCCACGCAACAGCCATGAGAATTTTTGCATTTAACAGAGTTTGTATTTTGCTCTGAACCAGTGACTCAATATTACGTCTTCATCTTCTTTTCATGCCAATTTTACAGTGACTTAACTCTATTAACATACCCTTTACCTTTAAATGGCTTATTTCAGATTCACATTAAAGTAGATGAGACAGAACTCAGTCCTTCCTGGGGCTGGTTCCTAATACCTTGATGCTGTCACAGTTTAGAATAAATATTTTATTATTTTATTTAACCTGACACTTCATTTTATCTACTAAAAGTAGAATACAAAAACTATCCAGATTAACATGCAGATTTGCAAAAACATTTTAGAAGATCTATCATAAATTTAATCTGTGCTAAAGGTACATGCAGGGGAATGGTAGTACCAATGTTAATCCATTCATATTTATGCAAGTCCACCAAAATTTCGTGTATGCTAATTTTCCAGCAACTGTAATTGCCTGTTTAAAAGGTCACAGAATTTCATCTCCCGTCTCTCTTAACTTGGCATCATTGCACCACCGACGAAGACAATGTGACTTTGGGATTTTATATGCTTGACCAAAATACTCTAACTTATCTGTCCTCAGGAAGGAAGTTTCTATCAGCCATCCATATTCAGACACCCTGAAAAGATGCTGATTAGTTAAGTGGCTAATGCTAATAGTCACTTCTCTAGGTAGCTAATTTGGATCAAAGTGACCAAGCGAAGACATTCGTATTTTAAATGATCGGGCCCGAATCTAACTACAGAGTAATTGACAACAGAGTGGAAGATAGCTGCAACTGAAGAAATCCATATACAGCAAAATTAAGATAGTGATAGCATTTCAAATAACTTGCCTTCACATTAAGTGCAGATAAAATTGAACCTTAAGGGTTTGATTATGGGTCCTGAGACTGCATATCACTAGGCAGGAGTACAAGTATTCCTACCTGATTAGAGACACAAAAAGAGCTTGACAACCCTGAAGAAAGGATGCCCTTCACTATATTTTCAATCTGCTACTGATCATAGCCTTCCTGGAATACGGCCTGGCAGGTTCATGGCTCCATGCTCACCCTTGTTGAGCTGAGTCCTTCCAGCGCAGGATGTTTATGCTCCCCATGCTGAAACACTAGATGGCTTTGTGTGTCAGAATGAGAATAAAGGAATTTCATATGTAAATATAATTTAGCCCTAAGACTATGGTACTGATGCTAAGTTTTATGTTTGTGGTGGTTAGAGATAGTTCAACTGACATAAGGAGAATGTGTGGCAAGGGTAATGAGGTTGATTAACTCAGTGGAAAATTAGTCTATATGAGATAAACATGGTTTTATCTATATTGCAGTTTGCTCATTTAATATCAAGATCATAAAATGAGCTGTTCTGCATGACATAGGAAGCAGCACTCTAGAAATACTCTCCATGATTTTATAACAGCATAGCTAGACATATAACACAAAAATCAGTTCAGTATGAATAACTTATTAGGATCATGTAATTAATTTAATGAAAGTAAAGGCCTACACTTTGACTTTCATCAGTTGTATGGCGTATAAAGGAAACTGGGAAGAAAAGAAGAAATGGGAAAATGAAATTAAATGTATAACTGTTTATTTAGAATTTAAAAGGCATATTTTTTACTTGTATGCTTTCCTTTTGCAACTGCAAGCTTTATATTTGCTAACAGATTCATAGGTGGCAAAGTTGAGGTCAGTGAAGCTATACTGGTTTTTACCTATCAAATTGGTCAAGATGACCACAAAGGTAGAAGTATACAAACAGTGAAAACGGACATTTAATGTCTGAGGTTTTGGTTTATTTGTTTGTTTCTCCACCACCACCACCCTCCTGATCATATGAAAGGTCAGCATTCAAATAATTTATTTCAATGAGCAGACCAAGTTTCCAAAATACAAAAAAACAACCTTCGCAAGTCCAAAAATCTTCCAATCTATTTTGAAAATAGATGAACCAAAATATGGAAGGTATTTACTTTAATATAATGAACATTAATTTTGGGTTTCTTCAAGTCACATTAGTTCGTAGAAATGGAAATCTCAGAAACTTGCTATCTTCTTTCCTTCCCTCTCTTACCTTCATATGGGCACAACCTTTTCTGGCAGTAATGGGAATGCCAACATTATGTGTTTCTAATAAAAGAAAGAACCTTTTTCAGATTGTACACCAAATGCTGAGCAATTCTACGAAGTTTCATTTGAGAATGAATGTGCCTTCTTGAACACATTCTGTAGCTTTATTTTGCATGAGTCCTTTTACGTTACAAAACAGCAGTTTCAGAGTGATCAGAAAGATCTCTAAAAACCCTGCTAAGGCTTCTCCAATCACATATTGGAGTGGACTAGAACGCCTCTCATGGTGAGGAGGATACTCCTCACTTGTGGCGAGGTGGACAACATCACTTTGGAAAGACTCCCATCAGTGAAGCTTAGCAATTTTATATGAAGACTGAAACACTGGTCACTACAAGAAGCAGAATTACTAGGTCAAAAAAAAAAAACCCAAAATGTGTCCCTAAGGATGGCTTAAAATCACAAGTGCCATATGAGATAACTGGCTTTAAAAAGAGGTCTTGGTAGTAGATGGTTTATTTGGGAGTGCAGCGGCAAAGATGTCAGGTGTCAGAAATCAACTGTAAATTAAGTGTGTACCACCAAAATAATGTTTTAATTTCTCACTTCCTTATGACCTTTATTTCCATTTGTTGAATTGCAAACCTGGTGTTTAATTTTCTGTTTCATTTTTTGACATGTGTTAAGCACTGACATTATAAGGCGGAGGGCTGAATAGTTTGTTTTCAACTCAATCAATTATTTTATTTTGGTTATTTTTCCTCTTTTAATCCTTTCCTTCACATTTCTTTCCTCAACTTTTAATATCCTATTAATACAAAATTTCAAAGACTCTGGTGATGTTACCCTCACCATTTCTTTCTTTTTTCTCTTATAATTTAAAAAAAGTTGTGTTAAAAATAAGTCAAGCCCATCAATGCAAGAGAAAAACACACCAGCTGGCAAGCGCCATGCTCTAAAATGGCTCTTAAGACTCAAGAGTCATGATTGCCAGCTACATATTCCAAATAATTGCAGCTACCTCCAACTTCAAAATCACCATGAACTGTATCAGCTGGCTACAGAGATGATCTACCTCAAAGATTGGAGGTGGGGGAGGAAATGCAGGCATTAAAACAAGTAATGCTACAAACAGCAGCAAGACAATACAAAATTTTCACTTCAAGGATCCTAGTAGAGTATGTTTTGAAATTTTTCAAATAAAAATCTGCAATATGCATGAGGTCTCAGATCACGTTTCAACTGCATACACAGCACCCAAATCAGATTTATTTAAGAATCGGCATTTTCAATTGAATTAAATATGTAGCCATTATGAGAAGACTGTTCTGACTATAATTGTTTATTGCTGAATTATTATATAGTGACAATTTAGCAAAAGAATCCTGGATTACACATGAAAGTTTTTCCCCTCCCTCTCAGCAATTATGATAGTTTCTGGCAGAGAAGCTGGATCAATGATCGGACAGTGGATGGGTAAAAATATATCCCTACCCCTGACTCAACTTCCTGTCTCCCTACAAAAAATGTGCACAGTGGAAAATCTCAGATGTGTACAATCGCAAGCACTGTATTTGGAGGATTTTTGGCTACAGTTTTTCCCTGTTCCTTAGTGTGCAGGCTAGTTATTAGATTATTACTATATTAGATTTCTGCTAATTTCTTTTCCAATAGAAAACTGAAGAATTACAAGAATATTTATCAGTAGAACGTACCAGGATCCAGGTAAATGCTGGTGGAAATAAAATGTATACGGGAAAACATCCATTTTTGCCCATTAGTTGGGTAATTGCATGGTAAAGGCAGTAAATTGTACAGAGCTGTTTTCAATAAAATGTATTTTCATAAAAGTCCTTTCGCAACTAAATAAAATGCAGCACAGAAGGCAGCTGACAAATGCTCTTTACCTATGCAATATTTGTCTTTCATCAACATAAATTTTTATCTAATTTTTCTTTGAAAACATTTTAATAACCTTTCAAATAGAAAAATTACAGGACAGAACATAGTTTGCATGTAGAGGATGAGTGAAGTGGGTCATGTTCTTCAACCAATCATCTCCAACGAAGCCTCATAATAATCTTGGTTTGCAAGCACAGTTAATTACAGATGTAAATTTGCACCAGAAATGATACATATGCATGATTTATGGCATTCAGGTGTCATATACTTTACGTGAAAACTACATAAATTGCATTCAAAATAGTTACAAATGCAAAATGATGAAAATGACAAGCACAAAAGGGAGTATCTACTGATAACTAAGCTCATGTTTGTGAAGAAGTGGCACTTGCTGGCAGGAATATCTCATTTGAAAAAACTTGCTCTGTATAACATGGAAACATACTTGGTGTTAAGTAAACTTAATCAACTAAAGTGACTAAATATTTATATCCAAATACACAATATGGAGCACGAGCTGAGCTTCAAAGACAACGCGTTTCACAATGACCTAGATTTGCAGATTCCCACACTGTTCCCTTCAATTAAATAACGTTCTTCTGCATACAGTTATATTAACATATATCTTAATGTTTTTTAAGACGATATTTGTGTAACAAGGAAGAGAGCAGAGAGAGACAGAGAACCTAGTTTAGCCCCTGCCTGGGATTTTCAAAGCCAGGTGACCAAGTTTCGTTAACATTCTCAGCAGTGGAGTACTCAGCTGCTCCTTGTGCCTCAAAATGTGAACAGAAAGGACAGAAAGTTAATTTTACCAAGAGCATAGATGTGTATTCTATTAAATACGCATCTGAAGATAATCTTTGAAGATTAAAATGAGTTTGTAAATTCATAAACATAGGCTAACAAATTAGTCTACCTTTTGCAGACTAATTTACATGTTCACAGCGCAAGTAACACTATTTAAAAAGCATATATGAAAAACTGTGGTAGAACCAGTCATTTGATACTTTTGTTTGCCTTCTTTTCAGTGGTTTCAATTGCTTTTTTTATGAAGAGTCATTTCCTTCTATCAGCAGGTCTGGAATCTACTACTGTGGCTACAGTGTAACCTGCCTGCCCCTTATACATTAAAAGATGGCAGAGCGAGAAAATAAGACATTAGTAGCATACTTTGCAGTGTTACACTGGTTATCTGAATACAATAAAAATAAACAACGATTTTTTTCCAGTGATTTCAATAATACATCATTCTGCACGTTTTGAGAGTGCAGGGGAATGTTAGCTTGCTGCGAATTAAAAGATCTGGCATTTTCACTCAGCCGTGGAAATGTTACGTGAACAACCAGAAACATACTTTCTGAAAAAAGCTAGGCCTTACAAATACTCTCTATGTTGCAATATGTCCATAAATAATATACCATAATATGAGTTACTATGGTAACTATTTTGATTTGAGATCATTTTGGGGTTTTTTTCCGCTACATAAAATCTAAATATTCACATGATTTTTTTTTTTTTTTTTTTGGCATTATCAGGTAAGCTTGAGTCCAATCTGACTACTATTTTAGGTTTTGTTCCCTTCTGGGATAAAGGACTTTTGACTCAGCAGGCTTTTCTTCAGTCACTTACTCCACTGTGTATGAACAAACAGGTTAACATTTAGGAAAAAAAAAGGCTGAATTCAGGAATCACTAAAGCACTAAAGTAGATCTTTTACCTGGAAAATGCTCGAGTTGTGTAAGTTTTGTTCAATATAATATTTATTCAGGAACAGGTCTTGCTTCCATCCACAGTATATTGTATAAAATTCTGTAAAAACATTACATATTTGCAAGTATGAAATGCAAGATGGTTCCTAACGTACTGTTTGCAGAGGCAGTAGCAACAGTGTTCCAACATTAATTTGTAAGTGGAGATATTCAAAACCCACCTGGACGCATTCCTGTGTGACCTGCTGTAGGAGCACGTTCTTTAGCAGGGGGTTTGGACTAGATGATCTCCAGAGGGCCCTTCCAACCCATTCTGTGATTCTGTGATTCTGTGAAAATATAAATAACATCATGTAACCCATCGTCTTAGCTAAAGTAAAAAGTAAAGAAATTGATAATTTGTTTTGAGCTGAAGGAAAGGAAAGGCAGTAGCAAAATGTTAAAATAAAGAAAGAACTTACATTTTCTCATTATGCAATT
The DNA here is from genome assembly GCA_013398225.1 of Steatornis caripensis. Taxonomy (NCBI): domain Eukaryota; kingdom Metazoa; phylum Chordata; class Aves; order Caprimulgiformes; family Steatornithidae; genus Steatornis; species Steatornis caripensis. Next base: position 8,625 of record VZSC01002098.1, on the reverse strand, counting down.
ATGGTCTGTATTGGTCCATATAATTGAAATTTATTTTTAAAGCTCAGCCATGGAAAGGAAGGGAATTCACAATAATGACTTTTAAGAATCATTACTACTCAAAAATTGTATTTTCAAGGTAAGTAAGTAAGTCAACCGTGTTTGAAAACTTCTCTTAGACAACACACTAATTCAGTGAGATTGTTTTAGTTACACAGTGCCACACAAGTTAAACATTTCTGAAGCTACATGCAGGGGGCAGAAATAATATGGATATGAGGAAACCAATAAAGAAATTGGTTGAAGTTAACCGACACTACCTGCTCTGCACTTGAATCCATTTTCATATAACACATGTATACATGTATACACATACATACATATATATGTATGTATATATACATAAAATGAGATTGAAGACAGGCAAACAACCAATGTCACTCAGTAAATATTGACTCATCTTACTCTTAGGTAATTTTATAAAAAACATTGTGTTCAAACACAGGAAAAAAACCTAACATTAAAATTAACTTCTCTGTTCTCTGATGAATACCTTGAGTTTCACCTGCATCTTTTTAAGACGACTAAACAGAAATGTAAGTGACTGAACAAAAAAGATTATTAGTGTGATGGGTTTAGAGTTCTCACGTAGTTTTAGTCCTTCTAATACACCTATTTTTTAAGTAAATAAAGAATAGTTAAATAGGGACTGGTTTTGTGCAAAGCCTACTGGTTATTATTGTAGTACATTTTTTCTAGCTGTGTTTCTCACTCTTCTACAACAGCTCAGGAAGACACAGGCCCAGAAGCCACAATTATTTAGTACATTACAGACATATTTTTCAAGGCAAAATTGACCAGGGCTCATGTACTTGAAAACAATAATTCAAGACTCCACAATCCACAGCCTCAATGGTTTAGGGCATAAGCGGTGTGTCAAACCACCCCTCAGCACAAGGCAGAAATTTGTCCAGACAAGATTTAACATATTTCTGCACTGGATATTGATCAGATCTGCCTTGTGCAGAATATACAATATTTTTTTGATATTTTAATTGATCATTGATATGCACAATAGAGGGCAGTTATTCCTAAGATTTTTTAGGAGAATTATGAAAGGCTGTGACGCCTCATTTGCTGGAAAATAAATGTTCCATCATGGTAATAACTGCAGGAAAGGGTATGTTTCTGAAACACTTTTCTAGCTGGAGAAATGGATTAAAGAGATTACCATTTCATCAAAGTGGCAGAACAGTTGAGAGGAAATATGGAAGGAAATTTTTGTATAATTTCTGTAGAGTCGCTATTTGTCAAACCCCACAGGCATCAGTCAAACTCTATCTTTTCTTCTGATGCAATCACATCAAAAAATGTGAAGTTTCTTTTTAATATGCATGTGTTAAAGTCAAAGAAGAAGAGACAGTATGGGAAGAAGTAGATGTTTCTTTGAATTGTACTATCATCTAGACAAGAAAGGTGCAGATGATACTGTAATTTTAATTTCAGTTTATAAGCAAGTGGTGGGTGATTCTTTGCCAACATTAAAGAGATTTCTTTATCTTTATTAAATTTGCTATAGCACATTTTTAAGCTAACAACATACCATAATTTCCAGCAAGGTACCTGATCCTGTATATAAATAAGGAACTCATTGATTTTTAGACATGAAATTCACATACAGAAAAAGTGAGTAGTCTGACATTCTTGAAGACTAATGGTGGTTAACATGCCTGGACCACATTCAGTCAAGAGCCATGTTAATGGATTTTGGAGAAGGCATTCCTATTGACCCATGCAACTCTGTAGTGAAGTCATTAAAGAACAAGAAATATCTAATAAAAGGATTTGCTGCATGTAAAAAAGTAGTTGCTAAATTAGAACATGGAAGCATAGAAGACAGATCACAAGGTGTTTTGGTGTCTTTCCCTATGTTTTATTATATTTTGTTTCTTCTTGTATCCTCCCCACTCCAATTTTCAAACAGAACACTTCATTTTCTTTGGAAATTCATATAAAAAAGTATAGCTAGTTGTAGGATGATTTCCATATGTTGTTACAATGGGATTTGAGAGGCATCCAGAAGTTTAAACTGGTGGAAATGTTGTCTACTGCCAGTGGTGCTGTGTCTATTAGAACACGTAATGTTTGTGGTTGGGATATAGCCTAAGTACAGTGAAGAAGATTAATGTACCAGAGGGGAAAAATAAAAGAAAAAAATAACATATAGAAAATCAAACAGCTTATCACTAAAAGTTTCTAAAATCAACATATGTAACAGCTTACCTGAATAATCACAGCTGTCATATGCATTTTGGATTGGCCATGCAGAAATTTATATGCAGGCATAGAGACACAACCACTTCTAAATAGTATTTTTCAAAATTTTCTATGAGGTGTCCCAGGTCTTTAACTCTTTAACTTCTTAAAAGGCCACAGCACTTTTGTATTTTGTTTAGTTATTTGCATAATTTAAAATATTACCTAGCAATTAACTTCTGTAGATTATATTGTAGTGATGCTTCTCTGCAGTGAATTCTGTGTTTCCCTGCAGATGTGTTTGTTATTGGTGTCTATGAGCAGTTATTCTTCCCCCTCCAGGGTAGCTAGGTGTCTCTGTAGACAGTGTTTAGATCTGTATTCTCTCCTTATGGAGGATTTTCCATATTCTGCAGCTGTAGTTTTCCAATCATCTCCATGACTTGGAACATAAACTTGGAATAATATAACCTAAACCGATCACGCTATAGTGAGTTGTCCTTCAGTAACCCTGTGGGATACTCACTTTTCCACATCCTCAGCAGGATTCCGATGGAGATGTCACGTGCTGTGCAACATTATCATGCAGTACATGTTTAAGATCGAGGATTACGCTTGATGCACGAACAGAATTAATTCCCATCCTTAATCCATGCATTGCCTTCAATACAAGACCTGCAGCAGTTATAAAATAGGGCTAGCCTGGAATGTGATATGGTTTTGCCTGCTGATAAAGTCAATGAGATGTTTAATTTGGTTAAATGAATATTTAACCACAGTTAGAAGGTTAACAACAAAATTCATACCACTGTACCTCATCTCCCCAAAGCATTACCTGAGAGAGCCAGAGATCAAACCCACAAACTTTCAGAAGGTCTTCTCTGTATGTCATAAGTACATACCGTCTCACAAAACATTCCATTTGAATGAACTCATAAGTGGACGTTAATTCTTTCTTCCACATGTTATACAGGAGACCAGTATTTTCAGTCATGGCATCATAGTAATTTGATAGTATGTTTGACTGTACTATAAAATATACCTACATTTTGAAGTATTTCACTTCACCTTAAAAAATATCCCAAAATGGGAAATTACATTGTGTTACATTCTTGGGAAAGTTTTATAATACCATACTCAACAACCCAAAAACTTTGCATGGATATGTGTTCAATTGGTGCCTTTGACCTATGAGACAGGAATGGAAAAGAAACCTTCACCCATGTGTGGAAAATTCAGCCTCAGTTCCTTGGTCAGACTGCTTGTCTGGTGCACAGCATTTTCCAGCCAGATGAGAGAGACCTGATTATTGACACAATTACTGCTTTTGGACTTTCAGCAGACTTTGCTGTGAAATCAGTTGTAATGTATCAGTGGTTTACACTCTTTTCTATGTCAGGAGCAATGCACCTTGATGTTTTCATTTTCATTGTCTACATTTTTTTTTTTTTTGGTCAAATTGCCTGAAGTTTTTAAAGTACAAAACTCATAAATCATGATCTGAAATCAGAAAAAAAGATTAATTGTATATAATGTATCATTCAAGATTTTCATGTTCTAAGGAAGAACTTTTGTAATCTCCTTTTTACACATCTGTAGTAACAGCTACAAGGTTTTCAGATCTCTTTAAAAGGGAAATGAGCTTTAAGAGAATTAAGAGTGTGAACTATCAGAAAAACGTAGGTCAAAAATCAAGCTTTTCAGATAGTTTTGAGACTGTAATTCTTCATAGATTTTGAAAAGTCTGTTTCATTATTTAATTTTCATAAATTGCCAGCTTTACATATTTACTATCTTCTCTCTTCAATTCTTCTGATGCCATAGAATTACACAAAAATGTCTAGAAAAACTGGCAGTTTTATTCTTAATAAACCAATGCTGGTTTTCATTGGCATTAACGTTTGGCTGAAAAAAAAAATTTCAGTCTCCATTAACCAGCTGTTTGTTCTAATAAGATAAGTTTTACAGGCAGGGAATATGCTGTGCCAAGCATATATAAAAGTGTTTCTGCACATGCATAGTTTTTGGCAAGATATATTTTCTGGTGGGATTTTTTCATGGGTTGTTTTTTTTTTTTTTCCTTTGTGCTTTGCCTCCTGTAGTGCTATTCAGAAAACTCAAACTGATTTCAGAGTGCATTCAGTTGAAGACTTCGGGTTTCGGTGCTGAATGCAACATCTCTGGACCCCTCGTTGTTCAAAAGTGCAGGAGACTTCTGCAGCACACTTGCAACACCCTTTTATCAGACCACCTGAAGATGAGCTGTCAACATCTTGGAGTCAGAGGAGCAGCGAGCACATCCAGGCACTCTTAGCACATGCAAGCATACCCCCTGCCAGTAAAATCCTCTGCAATCACAGTTATGGCTCAATATATTTTTCCAGGCAATAGAAAAACTGCACTAGAATGGTTGTGTAAAAACCTCCAGGTCTTCCCTGGCTCCCTCCACTGTAGGTACCCTCCACTACCTGTGTTGAGAAAAGCATACTTGCACTGAACTACCAGAAGGGATTCAACATCAATCTCATTTTCCAGCATGGTACCTATGAAACATGACTACAGTGCAGAAAAAAACGTTTAGTGTTCTTCCATATCATTAGTCTATCACTGGACCACTGAGGCATGTAAACACTTTTGAATTTTTGCCAAGACAACAAAATTGCAATAAATACAATACCCCCCAAATCCTGCATGCTAGAAAAAGGAAAAAGAGCAAAGCTTGAAATTTTACAATGCATTTCCTAGAAAAAAAGGCTACGTTTAGAGAGACCAACAGCACATGTCCTGGTGGTTGGCAATATCTGTCGGGAGAGCTCCTGTCATCTCCATTTCCTCTCTCTTGGCAGAAAGTGACACTGATAAGGGCCTCCTAGCTTGTCTGGCAGCGAGGAAGGACTTCTAGTTTCTTAATTCAAAGTCACTCTTTGCCATGGAAGATGTTTCACATTTTCCTAGGTGAAATTTCTGTTCTTCGGTAGGATATTTACAGGCAACATGTTATTCAGCAGAGTTGTTCACTCCTTAAACTACTACTTTTAACATTTAAACCCTCCTCCAGAAACCATTTAGACAATGGCAGTCTTGAAAAGACAATGTCTGGTTGATTTTTTTTTTAATCAAGGGCCACAAATTTTGTAAAATCTTTGCATCTCCAAATTTGCCTCTCTCAGAAGATAATTTTAGTAGACGTTTGCCAAAAGAATGTCACAGCCTCTGAGGCCACAGTTACACAGTTACAGTGACAGACCTGATGTAAGAGGTTACTACATTCAACTCTTTGTTCCTGTCCTTCCCCATTGGTGGTGGTCATTGAAGTATGCACATTGCAACACTTCAAACATATGGAATGTTATAGTTAAAAACAATCAAACCAAAGACAACTTTGCTTATACTAAGTTATTTTTAAAGTCAGATGATTTCAAGATTTAGATTGTAGAGCAGCTGAGAACATACTATGTTTTCTAAGAAGCTGGAGACTTTTACTTAAATTGTATCTACCGCCAGCAAGGTAGTAGTAATATGTTACGTAAACATGGCCTCTTCTAAAATCCTCTGGTTCTGATATTTTGTTTTCTGTCTGTGAAGAGATTTAGAAGTCCTCGTTAAAGTTATAGACTATCCTCCTTTAACTGGAGAGGTAAGCGTGTGTTTTATGGGACCAGTCACAATGAAGCCATGCAGAATGACTTGTTGAATTCATATTTACTGACAGAAAAAGTAAAATTTGAAGTGAAAAGTCCTTCAATTACTGCCTCTGTAATATTAGCTAAAAATTAATCGTATTTTTATGACTAGAAACCACTCAGGTCAGTCAAGATAATAAAAGGAAAGCAAATTTGCCCAAAGGGATTACCAGGACCTCACCCTCTAACTAACTATGAATAGGATTAAAGGATTAGTTAAGCAAACTATCAATGGTGGCAAAATGGTTGAACCAGCTTTTAAACACCACGGTAAGGAAAGGTGGGATAAATTGGCCAGAAATATCACAGCTCTGAGCCAAGGGCTGAAACCCAGAGCACTACTGTCTGACAGAAGAGAGATCTAAGGNTTGTTGAATTCATATTTACTGACAGAAAAAGTAAAATTTGAAGTGAAAAGTCCTTCAATTACTGCCTCTGTAATATTAGCTAAAAATTAATCGTATTTTTATGACTAGAAACCACTCAGGTCAGTCAAGATAATAAAAGGAAAGCAAATTTGCCCAAAGGGATTACCAGGATGTCTAGGGAAGGATAGCTACAAATGTTCCACTCTTGGTTTTGTGCACAAATAAAATGCTTGAACAATCAGTTGAGACCATTTTAATAATGCGGTGACAATGTAATTTCTTGCTGCATACGCATACAGAGCCAATAAATGGTTAACTACCTGCTTCTGTCTTTTAGGGCATATCAGGTCATGGACATAACATTATAAAAGTATCTATGAAGAACACCTTGACCTCCTTGCATGATCAAACACATGGACTTTTCAAAAGAAATCATAATGCACTTTTTTTGCCAGAGTACAGCCAGGGAGACATGTGCACTGTTGTGAAACTGAGTATTCCCTGGAGCATCTATAGACCAAGGAAAACGTAAAGGAGCTTGGTATTATGGCAGCTGGAAAAGAAGTCCACAAAATAACTACAAGAACACCTGAAATATCATCAGAAAACAAACTCTCTCCTTCACAAAAATATAAAAGCACAAAGACTACACTGATTTTTAACATATTATTTCCTTCTTTTCCTCAGTATTTAATCATTGAGGAACACACCATGAATTCAGTAATTTTTCTGGTAGGTTTTTCTTTATGCATTAAAAGCCACATAGTCATGTGTCTGCCTGTAGTTCCACCCATCTGGATGATTGCACAACGTAACATGGCCCTACAATACAGTAAAAAGGTGCAACCCTAACACATACAATTCTAAAAACAGCATTCTAGAAGAAAGCCAGGCCTAAAAATAAAAGATTAAAAAATATCATAAATAATACCAATGTTAATGCTTCATGAAAATTAATACACTAAACTAGTAACATGGCTAGTTACGGAGGGTACCCTTGTTGTGTCACCTAATCACACTGCGACCCCAGTGCCATTTGATCCTATTAGTGGCAGTTCAAAGCCTGTCAGCATATTTTCCATCTGGCTGATGATGACAGAATTAAATCATGCCCCACACGCTAAAACCAGACATTCTTCTGATTTCACCTTCCAGCAGCACAAATAGTACCTTGCTCATCTTCTCAGGCGAAATCTTCAGATCNTACGGAGGGTACCCTTGTTGTGTCACCTAATCACACTGCGACCCCAGTGCCATTTGATCCTATTAGTGGCAGTTCAAAGCCTGTCAGCATATTTTCCATCTGGCTGATGATGACAGAATTAAATCATGCCCCACATGCTAAAACCAGACATTCTTCTGATTTCACCTTCCGGCAGCACAAATAGTACCTTGCTCATTTCTCAGGCGAAATCTTCAGATTNTTAGTGGCAGTTCAAAGCCTGTCAGCATATTTTCCATCTGGCTGATGATGACAGAATTAAATCATGCCCCACACGCTAAAACCAGACATTCTTCTGATTTCACCTTCCAGCAGCACAAATAGTACCTTGCTCATCTTCTCAGGCGAAATCTTCAGATCACAATTGCCCTATGTGTTCCTTTCCTGTTTCTTCTCTTTCTGCCCCAGTTTAATGACATGCGTGCTTAAAGACAGTAATGTCACAGGACTGTTGCAGAAGTAAAATGTAGGCTCTTAAAAGGCAGCAACGCAGTCAGTCAGATGTCCTGACTTTCATTCCACAACAAAGTTGGAAAGCCACAAATTTTATGGAAATATCATCAAATGATACAGCTACAAAGCTCTTGTTCAGTTTTGCAAAGTTACCAAAGCTGAGAAGATTGAAGTAAGAAAGAGATGAAATATTCTTTGTTTCCCCACACATACTATCCACATCTTACAATATAAGATCTGATCGTCTTGCATAGTATGTCAAGCTATTCAAATAGTGATGAAAGACCCTTGAAGGAAGTAATCTTACTCTTTTAAACAGATATCATGCGGGTCTAATTTTCATTTCTCCACATATTAATAAAAGAAGAATTACAATCTAAATACATATAGTATAGTCTAGCAGTACACCAGACTAGCTCACTGCCAGAGGATTTATGCTACTGCCAATCTCTGTAATATCTTAACACTTGCCATCTAAACATGACAAGTATGTGAAAGCTAAAATAGGCTGCATGAATGAGCTCCCTTCTACAAAAATCTGTGAAATCTAACGTCAAAACAAAGAGTGCAATAGGAAAACTTTTTGGTAGGCTGTAGCGTGGATCCTTCTTAGTCAGTTGAGTATGTCCGTAAGTCATAGAATCATAGAATCATAGAATCATAG
>VZSC01002095.1:306107-320210 GCA_013398225.1 Steatornis caripensis | reverse complement strand
ATACATTGTGGATATACATAAATCCTTTGTATTGTAACTTTCACTAGACTGTATTTCTAGGATTGATATTGAGGCAAAAATATATGCCAGACTATTTCTTCCGTTTCCAATGCCTGTACAGAAAAATGGTATGAAGAAAATTGAAAAGAATTTGTTTTATACATCCCTAAAGCAATCTTGCCATGGGTCTTCCCTTTCTCTTTTGGAATTCCTAGTAGCCTTTCCAGGATGAAGTTAAAAACTAACCCCCGAAGACCTCCTCTTTCAGTTATTTTATATGGGCTGATTCCTGTGAAGGTAAACTTACTGCAAAACCTCCAGGAGGAATCCTAAAAACCCCAAATATATCTTTAATAAGTACTATGTGTGACTTCACAGCATTTCTTCATTGTGGCCTCATAATAATTACAGTACAGGATTCTTGTTCTTCTTGTTGATCTCTACTGTATGCTAATGGATGATGTAGGATACCTCTGTCTCCAATCGATGTGCTAGAGACATTCTCAGAGAGAAGGCATAGTTAGAAGCAGGTCCAGCAATTCCTGGGTGCAACAATGGAAGCACTGGATCCTCTCAAAATGCCATTAAAAATATTTTCTTAACTTGCTTTTCCAGCTGGCTTAGATTCTTTTTTTTTACCTCTGTGGAAATTGGATTCATCTTGACCCTGAATACATTGATGAGTTCCTAGTTCATTTGTTATTACAAATGGTTATTTTTTAGAGGAAAAACAGTGGCAAGGAGAAACGTCACAGAAATGTTATCTCAACTGTGGTAGACCATGGGAAATCCAGGTTTGGGTGAAATTTTAACCTTTTGCTTTCACTGCAAGGTGGGAGTATTTCAATTCTACTGACTTCTGTTAATTTCACGTTTCTTTAAAAAGCCCCTCTGTGGTCTGTAATAAATTCTGTGGGTCTCCAAAAACAGCTATGTGGACAATGTGTGCTGTTTTTCCTAGTATTTAATCAGGCTCATTATTAACGTTAGACATATCAAAAGAATCGCCAAAATAAAGTAAGCTGTAACAGCTGTGGCTGTACATTTCTGTATACTAGCAGGGTAATTTGTGAATTATAATTCTTAACTAACCTCATTAAAACTTGTCCTTTGGAAAAAACCCGCATATATCTATGTTTTTTCAAAGCTTTTAAGCTTTTTTCTTCCCTTGCATTCCTGAAGTAATGGAAACATGGTGTAAAATATCACAGGGTAAGAGATTACAATAGAATCTTGAAAAGCAGAAGAAACATGCTTGAGATAGAAAGATATTTAAAAAATTGAAAGCTGCAGCCACAGTGCTTCCCCCAGTACAAGAGAATTACTGGGAGGACTACCGGTTTGTTCAGCCCATAGGAGAGAAGAAGGTCAATAGGCCTGAAATCCTTCATTGCCTAAAGGAGGTTGTAGGGAAGGCAGGACCAGACTCTCCCCAGAATCGTGCAGTGAAGAGACAAGAGGCAGAAGTCACAAACTGCACCAAGGGAAATCCCTTTCAGATAAAGGACAAAAAGAAAAAAGGAAAAGATGATGGTCTGGAAGTCATTCGATCCCACCCCTTGCTCAGAGCAATGTTATCTCAAAGTTAGCGCAGGGTGTCATGTCCAGTTTTGAAAATATCCAAGCCTGACATCATGACAGTTTATTCAATATTTGTGTGAGCAATCTAAATAATTCTAAAGCTTTTAAATTATTTTAGAGAATACACAGAAATAGCAAATTGAACAAAAATGGTAGAAATTAATGACGTTTTAAAATGTAACTGTTGATACAACCATTTTTTTACAGTCAAAACTTTCCTGAATCACAAAGATGTTTAAGTTATCTTTGGATTTGCTGTGTTTTCTAACTACTTGTTCTTGAAGTAATAACTTTGAAAATTGAATAGGAGTATTTTCCCAAAGGCATAATATATTACACTTTGTGTGACAAAGGCTATATAAGGCTTAAATACTTAGGCCTCACCATGAAAAAAAATGCAAAAACCCAAAAATATTTGGGGTAGGAATTGAAGACATTCTTCGATTTGTGCAAATGAGCGACACTGTATAAATTACTTTTGTAATAAACAGTCACATTAATTTTCTTTAAAAATCAATGCATCAAAACTGGGCTGTGAATCAAAACCAAAAGTCCATGTACAATTAGAAAAGTACTTTTGAAAACTACTGAATTTGAATTTTTCATGCCAATGGGCTCTGACATTAAATGGGTGATTCTAAACTCTCCTGGGAGTATTCCCCATACTTCTGACTGGAGCTGTGTCTCTGTATCTATGAGGAACTCAGTGGCGGAAGACAGTGAAACTCTTCCTATTAGTTCGACTGACCCAACCTAGCTGATCTGATTGACTCCTCTGTCCTCCTGGATCCTTTGCTAAGCTCTCACATCACAGTGTTTGTGAGTAATGTTTCACACCATCTCCAGTTGGCTCAGAGACCATGTTCTATTCTGGTGGGCAATGACCTGGCCTGTGTTGCTCATGCCTTCATCACCTCTTGGCTAGAGCATATGTGTCTGATAAACCTGGGCATGATGCCTAGAGCACTCAGGAAACTCCAACTAACAGGGAAGGTTGGAACACATCTCTGCAGGCATACTAGCTACCATGTGTCCACCAAGCCTCCCTACAGAGATTGCCCATGGAATTTCAACTTAAGTTCAAATTTCTTTTCTACTAGCAAAAAAACCAGATTGTAACTCTATGATGAAGATACTGATTAAGAATTCTGCTCTTTTACTATGGACAGTACTTTGTAAACAGGGTAAATCTTATCTCTCAGAGCTTTCGTGTGGTTCAAACTGAGTCCTAGTTCTCTTGCAGGCACAAAAGAACATACCTAATTTCTCTTTCTCAGCTCCTCTTCCACCTTACCCCCTCTAACATAAACACATAATAGTTTTTGTAATCCTAAAGCTTAAACCCTACCAGAACACTCTTCCTTCTGAAGAGGATCAGAAAACGGAAACCATGACAGAGACGGACAGTCGTGTTGCTCACTGCAAGGTAGGAGGTCAGGGAATAAGTGAGGACTGCAGCAAGGAGGACCTATGTGGTGGACTAGACAGACCATGCACAGCTAATAGCAAGTTCAGAGTCAATGTTGTGGCTTTATTTTGAACAGAGGCTGTTAAAAGGCATAGTGTCTAAATTTAGAGATGGAAAATATTTTCTGAGTTTGTTGAAAAATTACTCTTTTCACTACCAGTAGAAACAGCCGATAAAATCGGAGAAATATTTCAAGGCTCTGATTCATTGAGGTATTTACCCAGACATCTAAGTCCATTCCTATTTAGTGAAGTATGTGAGTATTTTGGTGTTTTGTGTCTACAACTTTTCTATTCATATGGCCATGTGAGAAGTAGGCCTGGATATTAATACAAGAAGAAAGCAAGTTTCAGAATTTTCAGTTGTGGAAGCAGAACATCTGACACGTTTATGCAAATGCAAAATTGGACAAGCTAAGAATGCATCACTAGTCCCTCTGAAGTAAGCAACTAGTCTTCAGAGTAGAACTGAAGAAGCTTGCAATTTATATAGCTTGGACTCCTAATAAAGAAGAGACTATGGCTCTATGTATGGCTCGTAGGGAGGTGCAATTCCCAGATCCACTTCAGATAGAATAATAATAAAAAAAGTTGTTAGGTAGAACTTCCAAAACTCTGCCTCCTGAATACAGTCTTCAGAAAAAAACCCCACAAATAACTTTCGGAATATTTAGGTGAAATCTCTCCACATAGCTAAATATGGCTTGTCCTAGGGAACTCTGTAAATCTCCTCTTTAAAGTTTTCCTTATTTCATTCTGTACACGGTCCAGTGAAAGCAATCCCTTCTGCATACCAAAGCTGACCTACTGTACCACTTCAGTTTGAGAGAAATGAAATAAAAATAGCTAAAGAATGTGCTGATGAGAACAGATATCGAGGGAAGCTGTCATAAGATTAATAGAACCTTCTTAGTTTGCTGGTGCCTAAGATCCATTGAGCTAGAAAAGCAGAGAAACGGAGCTGGGAATCAAAGCCGGCTTTCAAATGCAAGTGTTTTTGATATTATAGAGGAACACACCTGAAAAGGAAAGCAGGATATGTCTTGAGAGCACCAAAAATCTGTCCGTCTATTTTCCCTAGGCCTAAGCATTTTGTGGTCCAATTGGGAAGGAATTTAAGGGATTACGACAGCTAAAAAGGCAGGTATATAGGTCTATATGTAGGTACATTTCAGGTTCAGAACTGCTTTTTAAAAATGCTATATTGAATTCACTGTGAAATGGCTGAACTATTCTGATTCTAGCCAATTCAGAGAAGTCTTGTAATAAATCTGTGGTTCTGTAGTGCACTGGAGTTGCATGCGCTTCTCTTGTCAACATTTGAATAAGATCTTGCAGCTCACTAAAATAATTCTGATTCCTCCACTCAAATATTTTTTTCCATGTAACTTTCCAGTCAAGTGTGTCAGAAAAGAACTCCAGCCATGATTAACAAGGATGACAAACCAGTTATCTGACAAAGCAAATCTATTTTACTATTGCTCATGAGTCAAAAGAACCAGTTCAGCCATAAATTTTACCTTCTCATGTTAGCGTAAAAATCATATTGTTGGTGAAAATATGTCACCTGTGGAAGATTTGAAGGTTGCTATCTGAAAGCCTATGCATTGGTATAAACTAAATACGTTATGCCAACTGTATCAATTTCGGAGTTTGATAGTTTGTGCACTAATCAGGGCCATACCAATTTAAATGATACAAATAATCAGTACGGTAAAAGGAAAGAAAGAGAAGGAATAAGGAAATTAACACAGCATTCACAAAGAATTACTGGGAACTTTCCTAGAACTCCTAGGAAGTTTCCTAGTTATCCCATGGTACGTTTGAGATGCACTATTGAAACAGTTCCAGTTACGCAAAGAAAAAGCAAATAGAAAAAAAGAGAAGGAATAATTTTATTATGTTCTATTTAGTCACATATGTAGCAGAAGATGTAGATACCTACACCTCCATTCCTCAACCCAGACAGACGATCTGTGGATCTTCCAATACTTGGTGGATGTCAGTGTTAATTTGGTCAGTGGTTTTGTTCTGTTATATTGTGTTGTTATATAGCCACTGTATTATATTCCTCTTCTATGCAAAAAAGTACTGTAGATACCTCAAGGATGATTTGTATCAGTGAATGAAAAGATACACTTAACCGCAGATGTAAAATGAAATTGTTAATACAAATGCACACTAAGGTGAAGACACTGTTTTCACTGATGTGCTCTTCAGAGCCTTTTACAGAATGCTTTCACTATTTCCTATAAAAGCTATTTGTCACTCAGTAACAAATTAAGATCCCAGCAGTCAGTCTATTTTTCCTTTCTTCATTGTTCTTTATTTGTAAGTTGATGCATAAACTACGCAAGAATTTTCCAAACATAAAGAAAGACAAGAGCTATTATTGCTTCATACCCTTGAGCATCTAAAATAACAGAGCTATTTGGAAATGCTCTCACTATACTAAATTACAGATGACAGCATCAGCTCATTTCTATTGTGATTTCCTTTGTTTGTGTTCCTAAGTGTAAATGATGCAAATAGTATGACTACAAATAGTATCATGATCATGTGCTAGTTCATTGCTGGCAAAAAGAACTGTAGGACTGCCTTACTAAGGCTGCATCCATACTTTTCCTCTCAGATAACCTCCGTTTACAAAAGAGTAAGACCTGTATTTATCTGTTCTGACAGCCCACAGCACAGCACCCAATGTCTTCAGGAGCTGACCTCTGAGCTGACAGGCAAGCTCTGTTATGAGCGGATTTGTTAATGTAATTCCTGTCTTGCTTTAACAAAACATTTTCATGCGAGATGTTCAAAACACTCTAAAAAGGAAGTATCATAAACTTTCTCTGGAACAGGAGAAATGTGTCCAGATTAAAGACTACACAGAAGTTTTTTGCGAATCAGGGGTATTTTGCTATCTCCTTTTTGAGTCACACAATGTCACAGAAGGTATGGATAAACATGATGTAAAAGCTACAACTTCAAGAAGGCAAAGGCAAACCTTTCCGTACTGCAAGTTGTATCACTCCACTGATCAGCATGAGCTTTCATCACCTCCAGATCCTGTTGCAGACATTACTTGATTTAAAGACATTAGAGCACTTTTGAAGAGCTCATTAGGAATCCCAGTCTCATACACTCTATACACTTATATTCTGCATAGTGACCTCTGCATTAAATTATGCATGGCATGTGAGTATTGCATAGAAAACCACAGATAAACAATGTTATGGAACACCATCCACCTGTGTTTGCAGTACAGACTCACACAAGAACCAGTATCGATGCCCAAAGAAATTCCCAGGCTTTCCAGAACTGTTGCGCCATTTCAGTTCTCAGCTATAAAGACAAGAAAGACAGAAGGAAAAAAAGCAAGGAAAGTAAGCATGGTAGAGAATGGATAGAATGGATAATACCTGAAGTGTGTGAGGATGCTCATTAAGAGAGGGAAAGAGAAAACCATGAGGCAGAAACCTGCACAAATGATCAAGTGAAAAAACAACAACAGAAAATGGAAAGAACAGTGGAGAAAATGCAGTTCGGGGAACAATGCTCAATTGAATTAAGGTACAAAACATCTGAAGGACAACAGTGAACAAAAAGGGAAATATGTATTATTTTTCTTATGTAGCTCTGTGGGTCCACGGCAACACCCCCCATCAGACTTTGTCATAAGGTGATGAATTTAATAATTCTAACACACTTTTTACAGTAAATTATTTTGACATTGTAAATCCAAATGAATTCACATTTTTTTCCAGGTTCAAAAATGATAAAACTAACAATAGAAGTGAGGCTGTTCTGAGGATTAAACAGTCTCTTTCTGCCAGTAAAACAAAAAAATAAATACCCTAAAAGGTCATTTTTTTTTAAACATTAATCTTCTAAGAAGTTTTATACTAACAGCATGAAAAAGCTGTACTGTGACAGGGAAAAAAGAATAAAGAATAGTATTTTTTCCCCAGATAGCTCCTGAGTTAGAAATAGACTGTTAATTTGAAATTTAAAGAACACTGAGGATTATCATTGTGCATAACTCAAACTGAAACTTCATCTCATCTCATACCATATGCATGTTTTTTGAAATGTCTGACATGATATGTTGATTAGATGGATGTAAAGATAAGAAACAATATTCTGAGTAAACAATACCCTAATTTATACTTAGCAGTCATACAAGGAGTTCTCTGAGTTTCTAACTGGGGATTTCACTTCTTAAAGTTAAGCTGCTACAGGGAGGCAGCGCTGTTTATCATCAAATATTTTTGTTTTTTTTTCCACTGGTTATAATTATTGTAATGGCATTCTGGGCAGGTAGTGCAGTGTGTATATGTGTAGAGGTAGGGTCAGGATGGAGGGAATGAGGACAGAAAAAAATAAAGTCAACTTGATGCTCTTCCCACTGAAAAAAGCCTAATTACTTACCTAGACCTTAGATTTTTCTCTCTAATTTTGCTCAACAGTTCTATTGACGTCAATGGAAATTCCAGATGTAGAATGAAGACAGAATACAGCTTACTGTCATTTTGGAAGACAACAAAACATAAACCAGCCATTTACAAAATATTTCTAATTGCAATAATTGTAGAACACATCATTCTTTATAAGTTTTCACAAACATGAAAGTAGGAATCATCCAAACTGGTAAAGAGAATTCAATGCATAATAATATAAATTTATATTTCTAATGTTTTAAAAGCATTGGCTATATATCTCTCCCTCACAAACGGCAGCCAAGAATTGTCAGATGAAAGATGCAAGTTATCCCTGCTAATGATGTCACCAGTTTGCTTTTTTATGTGCATATATTAATCATTTTTTTAATAAGGAGATTTTCCTGAAAAAAAAACCAAACCAAAATGAGAGAGGTCAAGCTGCCTTATTAAAAACACTCCATAAAGATAAACCAAATGGACACAGCAGATATTAAATAGTTATAAAAAAGATATCATCATTCATTAATCAGTTTAAGTGGTTTTATCTGATTGCTGTGCCAGTTAATATGTCTATGCCTGGAACCTTTATAACATAAAAAAACTGGAACGGGAGAAGTAAATCATTTATATATGTGTATTTCCAGCCAAACTTAATCCAAAATCCAGAAAGAAGGCAGATTTTGATCTTACTGTGACCCTAACCGTGAATGCACATAAGCTGATTTCTTGGAAGTTCTTTTCAATTGTCTTTTTGATACGTAGCAGAAGAGTGCTGGATGAAAAAAGTAGAAAATACTGAACTGCAATTTTTGATTAATTTCTTTTGCTGTAACTGTGTTTTACTGTTCAATGGCAAACTGTCCCTATCAGAAATTTTGTAACCTCCCAATAATTTTTCTGTGAAGACCTGGCAAATACAGCCATGTCCAGACTTCCAGGTGGGTTGGCTGTTCAGTCAAATGAAATGGCTTTAGGATGTAGGAGTTCACAGCTAATGATGATTTAAGTCAGAATACAGGACAGGAAAGTAGTTTGTACTTCAAATTCATTCTTCTGGAACTGCAAGAAGCTATGGTGTTTAGCCTAGATGACATTGCCTCTTCCGCAGGCTTTGTCCGCTCCTTCTTCCACATAGCAAAACCGAATGTGCTCGCAAAATACCAGAAAACACAAGATTGACAACATGCTCTGCTAAGACAATAATAGCTTTCAAGTGGCACTACCATGGTCCTGCAAGAGGCAAGACTTTGGTGGACCTGCCCAGAACCTGGTGAAGAACAGATCCGGTTTACTCTAAAAGAAAAATTAAAAATATAAATATTACAATATCATATTTTCTGCCACAGTAGACTGAGGGAGGATTCCTTCTTGAGTGATGATCTGGTGTTGGGTACATCATAAGCAAGACCCGTTGATCTGGCACTGGGAAGACTTCTAACCATCAGCAGATGATGTAAGTCCTGACTAAGCAAAACTCAATAAAATGATTGATACTTTTTTACTAAATTTATACTTGTGCACGTGACAGTGGACCTGAGTATGAACAGATTTACTGTTGCTGACACTTTTTACCAGCTCTGTTCTGCATGCATCACATGCTGTAGTAGGATTAAAGTAGCTCATCACTGCATCTACTCAAAATCTAGGCAATGACAACCTTGACTACTGAGTGAAGAGGGTACTTGTGACCCAATGTTTTCAAAGCATTTACAATGAAACAATTGCTCACAAGCATGAGTTCCAAATAAACCTGTTTTCTTTCTTCGTGAGAGGGTATACCCCATGATTCCAGAAACCTGGGATTCGTAGTGAGTTTTTAAAAAACATTACCTGGTTATGATGATTATCCCTGACTGGACAATGTCCTTGACCCTGCTTTGAGCAGGGGTTGGACTAGATGAGCTCCAGACATCCATTCCAACCTCAACACTTCTCTGATCCTGTGATTCCATTGTTATGATTGTGATAAGTTATAGTTACTTATGTTGACTAATTATTATTAAGGAGACATATGCAAATATTTAGTGCTCGTGAGTGTACAGATCTGTGTGTGTGCAGATACAGATTTGTTGTGCATTGACCTCTGAAGAGATACCAATCTCCACCATCTCCTGCTAGGCTACCATGGCACTGTCATCCCTAGAAATGCGAACAGGGATATTGCCATAAAAGAGTGGGTTACCAAAACGGCTAATGGGGCTGGTGAGACATACTTGGAGGGGGTATCCTCAAGGCTTAGGAATCTGTGGTTTCCTGCATTGTGAGAGGAACCTTCCCCTGCTGTTTGCATGCCAGAGGAGACTGAGTACCTTGCTGCTGAGACAGTCTCCCCTGTGTGAGGCGGTAGGCCAGCTTCCCATCCACACAGGGCGTGATTTCCTCCTTCCTCCTCAATATGTGATGGTGATGGAAATGATGAGACAATACATAAATCCCAGAAGAATTTTTGTCCACATCCAAGTGAAAATTAACTTAATCTAACTGCCTCCTGGCTGTGTCTCATTAAAAGTAAGCTGTATTGAACATTCAGAAATGTTTGGTAATGTCAAAATTTAATCACTATTTAGTGGGAATGAAACTATGTATGTAAATTGCACAATTTTCAGGGAAAGTCAACCTTTGGATGGTGTGCTAATAAGAACTGAGCAATCTTTGGCATTTACTGTGGAAAGAGAAATGCATTACATAATGGAAAATAAAGCCTATGTTAAGCATGTGCAAAGGTACACCATTAAGTAGACAGCTACACTGGAAGACATAATTATACTGAACTCATGTTTCTAGCCACAAGGGTGAACTTTCTCGAAAACTGCAATGGCTGCAAGATCCTTAAGCATCAGAATACTTTTGTTGTTTAGTAAATCACTGTGAAGCCTATTGCGTAATGTTTCCTTCCTCCTTTTCTAGTGGTTCTAGCTGAGTTCAAATAGTAGCTGCAACTTGAAATATAAGAAAGTATAAAACATCAGCCCTTTCAAATATTAGAAAATTGCTCACAACAACATATAAGGATGCTTTGTGTGTCTAAACGACGGCACCACAAATTAATAGGCATGTTAAGAGTTTTGATCTGACATATTTTGATAATCTAAGTCAGAATTTTGCATCCCAGATCCCTTGTTAGCTTCAAAATGCTCACTCCTCGCTCTTCCTCAAATGACTCTTTTGCCTTCAAAGTATCTGCTATTAATGAAAGAGCTTGTGGCTCAGGAGCACTTGGGGAGGCCTGCAGCTGGATTCATGTAAGTCGCTTTACCAGTTGCCTTCTTAAACTATTTGCCTGCTAATGAAGTAGCTTTCTGTTCAATTTTCTTTTAATGTGAGAAAGGAATTCTGCCCCAGATTTACTGGGAGGGATCTCAAAGAAAACAGTCAGAATTAGTCACTGACCTGAGGACCTGAATTTAAATAAAAAGTAAAGCAAGTGCTCTCTGGAAGAACTTGAGACAATAATGGGCATGTGCATTGCATCTGCATTCCAAGAAAAGCATATAATTGTAAAATCTAGAAGTCCTCTGATCTCAGAATTCTGAAATGAATACTTCAAGTTAATCTGAGAAAATAATCTGATAATCTTTAAAATAATTTAAAATAATTTGAGAAATCTTCTACTCTGGAACATTTTAGTATTTTTGTCACTGATTAGAGCAAACTCAGGCATTAATACCTGTTAGCTTGCTTTTCTAGAATTCTCTTGTCTTCTTTTTAGATTTGATTTCATTTTTCTGTAGTTCCTAATAACGGGACAATTAAGCATTGAAATGTTCCTTTGGAAACACAGTTCACTATATATTAAGGCTCATTTATGGCAACTGCTCGCACAGGGACAATGATGCTGTTGTGATCACACAGCCTACATTAAGCTCTCAGCCTTGAGAACCAGACTCCCAGGAGACATTTCAGTGCTACTATCATTTCTTTAGCGGTTTGTTCTGTTCCTCTTCTACTGATACTTAAATTTGGATGGTCACAACATTGTATAATCTCCTTAAAGGACATTAGAATGATACTAAAATAGAGTGCAAATCCATATGGTTGATCAGAAATTATTTTGAATTGTCTCTGTATATTAATTAATGAGTTAGGGTGGTATTTTATTGCTGTAGCTTGCATGCAAAAAAATGCAAATGCAATTAGGTGGTAGAAATATTAGGAAAACATTGCTTTCAGCTCAAGGATTAAATGAGTTAATAGCTTTGTTATTACGCATTATGTTAAAGAATTCCCTTCACTGTTGGATTGTGTGAAATCATTACGTAGGCTAGGTAAAGAATGTTTCAGGCCAACATGCCTTGTAGTTTTCATTATGATTCATTATGAAAGTACTTTTCAGAAGCGTTATCTACCCATAATCAGTGCACTGTATGCATTATATTGTGTATAATGACCTTTGCTTTAAATTATGTGTTGTATGTAAGTATTTCTGTGTAGAAAACCACATGCAAACAGCATTACAGAACCACATCCACCTGTGCTTGCAGGATACACTCCCACAACAATGAGTGCTTATGCCCATAGACACTCTTAGATTTTCCAGAACTGTTGTGCCATTTCAGTTCTCAGCTACAAAGAAGACAGACTAGGATTTCTGTCTTGCCCAAAAAATGCCATGCAGCATTATGTTTATTTATTGCAGAGTGAAAAAACAAATCTCCTCTAAACAGAAAGTGAATGAATGGATTCAGAATTCCTAGGTATTTCCAATATGGGGCTTACATGACTTTTCTTGCTTTGATTTAATTTGATAAAAATAGATGTTACAGGCCTGGGAATCAGGAATCACACGATTCCTAGATAGGAATCACACAATATATACTTACAGTAAGCACCATAAAACCTTCTTTGATAATAACTAGCTGCAATAGGAATATTTTAAATTATTTTTATTGTTTGTATATAAAACACATCTCAGATTTTTCTTAGCTCACTGAACCTAATTTCCTAGAATCTTAGCCATCTCACAGTAACATAAACACAATCTATCCTGTTCTGCCTCAAAAATGGGCACTGTACAGTGTTCCTCTAAATGTGCTAAATTTATCCAACTAAAAGTAGTTTGAAACCCAAAAGAAATCCTTTACAGAGACAGTGAAATGAAAGGAAAACAGTTAATTAGGCCTTGATCCAAACTATCCTAACAATCATGCAGACTTCTGTTGTGTCACTGAGCTTTGCATCCAGTCTTTGGTACTACAAATAGCAACAAACTGAAGCAAATCTTTACCTCCCAATAGAGTTTCATAATGCCTGCCCCCAACTTCTTAAAATTAAAAATATGCTTAGTATTTCACTGGGTCAGAATCTCAGACTACAAAATTTTTGTGTTAAATGATATTTTATAGGTACTTTGAAATACCACAATGTTTTCTGACATCAAATAAATCTTTAAAAAATTATTAATAATGAAGCATTGTGGAACAAAATATAACTTGGATGACTTGGCTTAAAATTGCATGCCAAATTAAACCTTTATATCTGACATAAGATTGATTTAACCAATTTTGTTCTTCTGGATTTTTAATGCTTTTTCTCAGCATTGTGATAAGCTGTTAGAGTGCCATCTTTGTTCTTGGGAATTATGTACATGTTGATTACAAAAAAAGAAGCTGGTAGAGGCTTTTCAGTTTTGGTGAGGAAAATTTGAAGATTCAGATGTCATGAGGTTCGTTAATTGAAATTGCTGATCACGACATATCTGTTTTCTGTGATTAGTGAGTTGTCCTGCCAGAGAAGCTACAGGAGCATCTTCACTTCCTATGGCACTCTGGTCAGTTATTTCCTTTGGATTTGATCAAGCTTACTGAAACAAAGCAAACTTTGGGCAACTGAAAGGATACCACTAATTTGGCTTGTACACCAGGAAATATAAAAATAAAAGAATTCTGGTGTAGTATATGTAGAATATGCAAAAACATAACCAAAATGTCATGTGAACAAATACATACCAAAGTCTCTATGCACCGCCACTTGTGGTGGATAACACTTCTAGCTCATAAATTGACTGACAATTTACTGAACTGTTAGTTGAAATTCAGGTACAGGTTTTGATGCAGTTATGCAAACATTTTTACTTTGATACTGTGGAAAGTTGAATCACAAGTAGTAAAGATTTAACAAAAGTCATGTAATGATGTAGGCAGCATGACATCTCTTGTTAAAATGTTCCACAATTCTAGTTATATGGCTTTTGTGCCAGTGATCAGTATGGCCACATCCACCTGTATTTCTCAGAAACAGCTGAAAATATGACAGTCTGCCTGAAGTACCCCTTCTTAATCTTGTTCCTCCCCTTTTTTTACGTGGTGTCTAAGCAGGGAAATATGAAACTTTAAGTTCTCTTGCAAGATCCTACACATATTTTGAAGAATGAAAATTTTTTTTAAACTGATGGCATCATGTATTAAAACACCACACACATTTGCTGAAGATACAAAGCTGAGGGGAGTGGCTGACTCACCGGAAGGCTGTGCTGCCATTCGGTGTGACCTGGACAGGCTGGAGAGCTGGGCGGAGAGGAATCTCATGAAGTTCAACAAGGGCAAGTGTAGGGTCTTGCACCTGGGGAGGAACAACCCCATGTGCCAGTACAGGCTGGGGGTTGACTTGCTGGAGAGCAGCTCTG